>JAAEAF010004112.1:0-74494 GCA_011037195.1 Triatoma infestans | reverse complement strand
AGACTCCCTACAAAACAAGGGAAATAACACTCGTATAGCCGCCTTTCCCATATTGATTCTGTCCCTTGTGTGGTTAGCAAAGGTGAGCTTCCTCGACCATTCCTAGATATTTGACAGCGGCCGACCAAGGTATTGGCTGACCCCCGAAACTGACATGCCGATACAACGCCGGCCTGCCCCTGGTGAACAAAATTGCCTCAGTTTTGGATGAGTTTATATTAATTTTCTATCTACTGCAGAACCTCTTGGACGCAGAGCATAGCCCTATCCAAACGGTTAACAATTGTATCCAGTCTCCAGGAGGGGACATAAATAGCTATGTCGTCCGCGTAGAGAGCCAGTCTAACGTCCTTAGGGCGTGGCAGGAGGTTAAGGTAAATGAGAGAAAGGGCTGGTTCTATAATCGATCCTTGTGGAACTCCTGCAGTCACTCTGTGAGGTTGAGACAAAACCATATTGTAAGATACGCGAAATTCTCTATTACTAAGGTAGGAGTTAATTACTTTAATAATATAAGGAGGGAAATTATACTCCATCAGTCTACAAACCACTCCGCAGTGCCTTACAGTATCAAATGCCTTTTGGATGTCCAACAAGATCATACTCCTATGTTTGCGCTGGTTGAACGCCTCAGTTATATCGTCCATGACTCTGTTAATTGAGCAGTAGTGGACAGACCTGCTCTAAACCCAAACTGCTCTTCTTTAATGAAATGATTGGCATCCAAGTGGCGATTAATTCTAGTAAACAAGATCTTCTCCAAAATCTTGCTGATAAAACTGAGCAGACTGATAGGCCTACAGTTGTTAGGATCATTCGGAGGTACTACCTATATGTAATAGGATCCGAAGAGACGGAACCAAAGCAGAGAGAGAGAGAGAGAGATAGGTTCACCCTCTAGTTTAGGCCAGACTAAAGTGGGAGAAACTGTTTAAATACAGCTGTGTCATCCATAAGGAGGAGTCTAGCGACAGTCTTGCAACACAGTTCATACAGCAGTCACAACGCGTCATCAACCTTTCCTTTACGTCTCACTACCCAGGTATAATTATTTAGTGTAAAGTCCAGGCAGTTTGTGCTACTTTTCTATTTTATACAGTGTTCAGCTTTACTTCTAGTTTATTTATCTATACAACACATTTTCTCTCCTTCTCAAACCTATTATATATATAATATTAACATACATTAGAAATATTAGTAGAATTTCAAATTTGTAGAAAATGGTTTAACCAGAAGTGCAAGTTTACAGAATAGATTATTAAGTTTGTTTTTTTGTTTTTTTTTTAATTTTCTCGGAAACGGCTGCAATGAATTTATTTAAACTTGGAATGCTAACTGCCCAGATATAAATCTATCACTTTTATTTGGATCATTTTTCCCGTAAAAATTCATTTTGAAGTGTTTTCTGCGAAATTTGTTACGTTTTATATTTCAAATGATAAATTTGAGTTTGTGCTATGTTTATGAGCTATCTGGTATTTTATCCGTCGTAGCATGCATATTGATTTTCTTCCTGACCAGTTTCGGATTTTCATCCATAGTCAGAGTAAATTCACCAATTTCTTGTAGAGAGTTAACTTCAACGTAGTGTTTTTGTTACACTCACATTTGTTGGTTGCTTGTATATAATTATGTGGGGAGGTTATAAGGTTACGTTACTATGTGTGTGTGTTTAATATTAGTATCATTAATATCAATATTAATATCACACTGATATTTGGGCAACTGCGTTAATATTTCCAAATATAAAAAGAAATTATCAATTCTATAATTGTATTAAATGCAGTAACAGAAAGTATGACTGTTTTATAAGTAGATTTTTTTTTTTAATCTACAAGTACAGATTTTTATTAGCGTTTGCTTTTTATTACTTCCCATGGTAAAAAAAAAATAAATAAATAAGTTGAGGTTCGGTCACAAAAAAACATTTTTTTTTCATTTTTCACCAACGTTTCGGCAAATTTATTGCCTTCTTCAGGGTCTTTACAAACGTCACAAATCAAATAAAGAATTTACAAAAATATAAAAGAAAAAATACATTAACTAAATATAGATAATTAAGAAAAACTAAATAAATCAATAAAAATATTATATATAGTAAATTGAAATTGATTTTAAACTATTGCTATTATTCAGAAAAAAAAAATCAGAATTAAACAACATTTTAATTACTAAAATTTAAAAAAGTGGTATACGGGTGTCCCATTTAAACGGGCCACTCTAGAAATAACTCTTAAACGAAGCAAGATATGTAAAAAGTGAACATAACGTTTGTTAAAGTATTTTTGCTCTAGTTTATGATGGTGTTAATGTTTTTTGATTTTATTGCCTCCTTACACCTGAAATTGGTGACTGAAAGTTGCGATTTCTTTTTGATCCCCACTTTTTACTACCGTGTTGAAAATTATTTAAAAAAAATGAAGAAGACTGCCGTAACTTCAATATTTCAAACCGTTCTTGAGATATTCAATCATAAAGATTCAATTTTCGTCGTTTTTTTTTCCTTATTTTTCTGTTTCGTAAACTAAAATTAAAAGCGGATTTTCTTATTAATATCGAATAAATAAGAAAGTTCAAATGCTGATAAAACTTGAAAGCTATTTTAAAACCATACGAGACTTCAAAGTCCTGTAAAATATCATTAAAACAAAATAATTTTCCAGTTTATTTACAAAAAATAGATAAAAAAATATTTCCTATTTATTCAAAATGATCTCTCCTTAGCTTAAATGGCACAAGCGCAGTCACTGCCCAACAGATGAAGCTGCAAGGCAGACGCTTCATCTGAATGGCAAGGCAAAGTCCCAGCCTTGTCAGGAGGGTGTTGCAAAACCGTAGGCCTATGGACAGGCTAGCCTTCCAAGGTCGGGCCAGTGACCATTCTAGGCCTTTAAGTAGGAGACTTGTTCTCTACATAATGGTACCACGGGATTGTGAGTCAGCCCGGCAGAGCTTGCTCTGCGCTCACGAGCTGAGGAATGGCCTCGTGGGGGTCGCGGTTAGCAGGGAAGATATAGATTTTTCCAAGCATTTCTTTTGAGTTGGTTGGTTTGCCCTCGAGGAATAGTTCCGCCTTCTCCCAATCTCTCACAAGAACATGTCAGTGCTAATTGGATTCCCAGTCAGCTATAGAGACGTTTTACAACATCCCTAAGAATCATTGAACTATCAAGTCAAGGACCACTGCGACACAAAAGCATCAATTGTGGTTATTATGGGTGTCACGGTTTCTAATAGATGTAGTCGTCTATGAAGTATACAATGTGAATTGAGTGTGTGTGTGTGTGTGAGAGAGAGAGAGAGAGTTTGATGAACTAGAGGATATACTAAATCCAATTAGCCAGATTGTAGATGATGTAACTGGTGCGTTTAATTTATGCACACTGTTATGATTTGATAGACTTCCAAGCGTTCGACATTGGCATTCGGGGAATATACAGTCTTCAATAAATATACTATTTGTTTCTTTTGTTTTTTGGCTCACAAATTTTTGATTGGGCCCAATTTCGGAGATAATAATAGTGAATTAGGAACTGGTTCTAAAATTTTGAAAACTTTTGTGAATGTTTATGGTATGAATAGGACATTTCTCTAAAAATAAACCTTACAAACTTCAGATTCGAAGACTAACTTACCAGATTGGATCAGCATTTAATCAGTGATGTCCTGGGTTTACCAATGTTTAACCCAACGAAGAATTGTCTGATTATTGAAGGAGATTTAGTTGCTTTACATTATGGTCTATACCAGGGATTACCAGCTTTTTAGGAACTTCAGGCGTAAACAAGAAATTCATTGGCCTTACGTGCGCCAATGCGTTTAATGAAACAAATATTGAAGATTGTTAAATATAAATACAAAACTGATTATATAAAAAAGAATTTATAGAAGATTGAAACTGTTTTTTGGGTTATACAATTTTTCAAAATCAGATGTGCGAATAAATTGGTCCCCTCAGGATCACTAACCCACAAACAATGTTTTAAGTATTCTTCCATTAGGAGTGATCTAAATTTTTTGATTGTTATTAATTTCACTGATGAAAGATGAGAGTTCATTTTTGTAGATGGATCCTAAGAAAGATTAATTTTCTTTTGCAAAAATTTATTTTATTATTCATTACTTTCTCTTACTACAGTAAGAGGAATTATTACAATCGTTTCAAATTTTCGAAATTGAGTTTCTATCGGAAATAAGGTTTTCAGGTCCCGGATTTAAGAAAAGTGTTTTTTTAGAAATTCGTGTATGTGTGTGGGGGAGGGAGTGGTATACCTAAAAACTGGAAAATCGCAGGAAGCTGAAACTCTGTTGTGGTGGTTGGTTCCGCAGAGCTGGAAAGCATCAGAGACATTTTCCGTGGTAGCCTGCTTCAGTTTTGTGGTCATCGACCCGGTTTCGGGCGTTCGCCCATCTTCAGGATGCGTTTTCAGACAGTGTGACCAACACAGACTCGCATAGGCGACTTAGTTTCACACTAACTACTAGTAACTTCCCACTGTCTGAAAAACGCATCCTGAAGATGGGCGAACGCCCGAAACCGGTCGATGACCACAAAATGAAGCAGGCTACCACGGAAAATGTCTCTGAAGCTGAAACTCTACTTATCATTTAAGTTCTGTCAGCGGACATCACAATAAGGCTTTGGTAGTCAAAATCCGTCGAAAGGATGTTCCTCTTTATCGATTTTTCAAGTTCCTTTTTTTAAAAACAAAAACAAAAAAAGCTACAACTTTTATTTGTAACATTTTTCCGGGCAAACTCATTTAAAGGGTGATCTAGGCTTTCCTCTAATTTGCCATTTCAATATATTATAAGGATTCTATCATCTACATAATATAAATAAAAATTTAATACATAAATTCTAAGTCGTACTCACCTCTCTTGTTGTCGTTCTTGCTTCCCCATACACTATTGTGTGCGTTAGCATCGCATCCGATGAGGAGTTGTAGCTTCCTCTCTTGGCAGTACTCCACCAACCTCTGCATCTCCGCTGGCGGTATATCAGCCCTGTAACTGGATGAAGTAACCTATCAGCTCTGTAACTGCATCAGCCCTGTATCAGGTGAAGTAACTGGATGCTAATAAAACGGCGTGGTGATTGATTCCATATCTGATGAGGCCAGGATGGGCACCAAGTTCCGCGGCGTAAATTCTGACAGACAAGTGTAAATAATATTATTACTTTCTCTTACTCCTAGTCAGAGGAAGTATTGTAATCGTGTCAAATTTCGATATCGAGTTTTCACCAGAAATATCCGTTTTGAGGTCCCCTGAGTCCAAAAAAAGTGGTTTTTAGCAAATGGTCTGTGTGTGTGTGTGTGTGTGTATGTATGTGAACAGCATAGCTCAAAAATGAAAAACCGTAGAAAGTTGAAACTTGATATTCCGTTTAGGTATCACCATGGGATCTGACAGTACGTTATCTGTCAAAATTCCTCAACCGGAAGTACCACTTTACTAGTTGGTTTTTTTACTTTTTTGCGATTTTCTCAAAATGGCTCCAACGATTTCTTTAAACTGGGTATCAACCACACATACAAAGAGCTACAACTTTATTTGAAAATTTCTACGGGAAAAATCATTTTTAAGGGCACTTCCGGGGGAGGGGTGGGGTTAGATTTTTTTCTAAAGTGCTATTTCAGTTTATTAGACAATTCTGCCTTCTTAATAATGTAATTAGAATTAAATATGTTGTTGAAATTCCGAGTTTGAAAAAAAAATTGGATAACCGGAAGTGACTTTATTTAAACACTTTACTAAATCATTTCTTCACTTTTTCGCGATTATCACAAAATTGGCTATGACAATTTTCTTGAAACTTCGTATATAAACTAAACATGCAAAGATCTACATCTTTTACTAAAAACATTTCTCTGGGAAAATTCATATAAGGGCACTTTTAAGGGAGGGATGGGGTTACAGCTTCCTCTAAATTACTATCATGGTTGATTATACAATTTAATCATCTAAACAAAATTAATTAGAAATAAATAGTTAGACAAAATTCCGAGTTTTAAGAAAATTAGTTAACCGGAAGTGCGCTTTTACTGATCTGTTTTTCAATTTTCGACGAATTTCGTTAAATTTGGTACACAAACTATAACATTAGTCAATTATAATTTTGAGAACAGGAGTAAGAGAAAGTTGTGTGAGTGTTTCACACCAGATTTTTTTTAATTAGCATGCAGGCCTTAGGATTATCACTTTTTGCATCTCAAAGTACCTTGCCATTCTTTTACCTGACATCGCGCAGATCTGTCACCTGAATGTCCAGAGTTCTTGAATCAACACCAGCCCTAATAGCCGTTTGCTGAACAACCTTGCAATGGTGGCAGATGCCCCGTTAGCATGGTGTAGGTTCACCTGAGCTAAATTTAATACATACATTTATACATAGTCCTGTCCTCTTCTACCGCCTAGACAGTGTAGAGGCTTTACAGGGCTTTTTCCATCCACCTACATCCCTTGCCAACTCACTTCCACTTCTCCATTCTAATCCTCTTGCTCCAAAACCTTCCTTTACTTCCTCATCACAGGTTCTTCTTGGTCTGCCGCGACCTCTCCTGCCTTCCACCTTCGACTCGTATACCATTTTGCGATTTTTTCATTTCCCATTCTGGCAACGTATCCGAAACTTCTGTGTTTGGTTTTTTATAAAAATTTAATGTTATGCTAAAATTCCGTATTTCTGTTGAAATTGGATACTACGTAATATCAATGACCATAGATATTGGAGCGCTTTAATTTAAAAAAATAAAGAAATTCAAAATAAATTTGGAGCCAGATATTTTTGAATTATTTTGGAAATTATGAGAAAAAAATTTTTGACCAACAACAGACAGTTTGGTGCGAACGTTGGAGTACAATGTTCAGCCATTTTTAAAGATAATATTCCTAATATAAAAAATTATAATTTTTTGTTATTCCTATCGGAAAATAGAATTTAATTAATCATTTCTTTAAAAACCTAATTAAAATGGTTAAAAAATTATTTTAAAAAAGTAATTTTGGACTATCAGATTGAAAGATCTCTATGGGCTCACACGGCAATTCCTGGTCTATACAGAGGGGTTTGTATATTTTCTTTATAAAGTTAAACAGAAAAATCAAAAGTATTAAAGGCGAATTAGCAATCAAAAAAATAGACTCAGCCAAGACCTACTTCTTATAAGAAGGTAATGGACTGCGTGCCAAACTTCCCCCCTTCTCCATCTAGTCGACCTTCGCCCCTTGCAATTAGCAGTTACCCTTAAGGGCGGAAATCTTGTTTTTTAATTGGTCCAACTTTTGGACTGGAACAAGAGCCAACTTGCGGCCACGTTCTACCTACCTTGTAATGAGTAGGTATTTTTCAATGCTTACAAAGGACGAAGGTAGTTTGATAGCACAAAAGTAAAGCAAACCTCTAACTTTTAAACTTTTCACCTTTGTTGTAAAGTAACAACTGGGTCCTTAATTTTTATAATCTGTCGTCGTTTAAAACAAACATAACTCTACAAAAAGTTTGCACAATGAAGTTGACACTAATTTAAAGTTTTATTCCGTTCATTTTTATATTGAAAATATTTAATTCCCATTTTGTTCATTTTATAAAGTTTCCAGCAGCTTTTTTACTTCACTTAATTGTAAATATAAATAATTAAGATACGGGGAGCAAATTAAAACAACACAGTGCTGCCGCCAAGTTGAATAAGTAGTTTTTTGCGCTTAAAAATGAAGCAATAAAGTTGAGAAATTATTTTTATTAAATTAATAAAAACAATTTTTGTTTTGCATTCTTACTCTGAAATTAAGAGAATATGCAAAATACAAATATGATCCGTATATGTGTGTTAGTGAACAAAATATCTCGCAAAATATCTGGAAAATCTAGTGTTCAATCATTCATGCGACTTCCTCTTGCTCCTGCTATTAAATACCATTATATACAAAATTACAAATATTCTTTAAACTTCAAATTATACATATTTAAATAAGGAATAATACCTATCTACCAACCTTGGCAGGTAGAGAAATGAGCATATAGCAGCCCAATAAAGCCCAACAATACGCTAAACCAACTTCATATAAAATTTGAAATTAAACGCCCACAAATCCTGCAAAATCTAGAACAATTTGGGGGGGGGGGATACTTCAAATTAAAGTGATACGTTTATATCTGTACAGTTATATAAAAAAGTAGATAAAAACGTTTGCAATAATTACAGTGACATTGTACTGTTCTCTACACGGTGTAAGGATTTCTCTTCCCAGAGTCTAGAGGATGCTTTGATAATATTTTCACTATTTCGGCAGTTATTATATTTGAATATTAAAAAAGAAAAATGCAAAAGTTTATGTGATGTTTATTAGATTTTTTGAGAAGGCGTTCGACTCAGTAGAGCACCAATTATATTGTGGTATAAATTAGGATACCTTGGCGTGAGTTTGAAATTTTTAAGAATTTTAAATAGCCTATACACAAGAGCTTCCATGTTGTTGAGTCTAAAGAATAGATTTAGTGAAGAGATTGCTAATACCAAAGAGATCCTCCAAGGTGAATCCTTGAGCCCAATTTTATTCAATTTATTCCTGTCGGGTGTAAAAATCTATATGAGAAATGAAAATTGACGATAAGGTGATATTCGCGGATTCTCGAAGTGATCTTCTGAATAAATTTAGGTATCTTCAAAGTTATTGTCAAAGTTATTCTAAAATTAAATTAAATTCTAAAATCTAAGATAAAACTAAATTTTTTTTTTTTTTTTTAATTTATTAAGGCGCGTCAACATCTATGGTCATTGGCTCCCGGAGCCTTCTCAGTGTACTGCCGGCCTTCGGACAGTGTTCTCTCGTTGCAGACAACACTATCCATCACCGGACAGTAAGCTGTAGAGGCACCTAGGAAGAAAAAATCTTGGGTTAGCATTGTCCTATGTAAAGGCTAATTTTTTCCTTAAATTTTGAAGAGCAGTGCGTTAAGTTTAAATGTCATCTAATGGAAATTAGACTAATCAACCAGTTGAGAATATCAAATAAAAATGTCTGTAAGCTTACATAGTAAGGGGAATTTTTTACTCTAAGATAATAACCAATTTTACCCGATATGTAATTATAAAGAGGCTGGCGAACTAGCGTATCTTCTTTTTCGCTGCACATATTTTGTGAAATTAAAGAAATCATATATTAAACTATTGTATTTAGCCTTTGATACTGTGTGTGATATTTTAAAAATAGAAAACTAACAACATTTGATAGTCTTTTCTATTATGTCAAAGGCTCTCTTATGATGAGAAAATATGTCTTAGAAGAAAGTTCATTTTAATTACTGCAGTTACAATGGATTTTTAGAGACCAGCTTGTGATAGATAGATAGATAAGTCTTTATTGAATATATTTACATTTTTTTACATTAATTGTACCAATTATTGTTATTTATTTTTACTATTATTAAATTAATATAGATACATTGAGTGTATTCTAAATATGTAAAGACATAATCAATGGCCTAATCCGTCTGAGGAGTCTTATTGTATATTTAATATTTAAAGTTATAAAGATTTCAGAAACAAAACAAAGAACTATTGAGAATTCTATTTAAATAAAAATGAAATCTTCAAGAAATAATATAAATATCTAAATATTTTTTTTTCTCTCTCTCTCTCTCTTTCTTCCTTATTATTATTATACTTATTATCATTATTATTATTATTTTTAAATTATTATTATTACTGTTTCCTATAAAACACTTTTTATTATTACATTAATTTGAAAACGGAACATTAATAATGCCATATTATGTAAATTCTCCAAATACATCTTCCTTTCGTTCTCCCGTTTTAAACTGTTAAATTCAAATAATTGAAGAGATTTAGAAACTTTTACCCTCAGCATTAAAATAACAATCTTTAGACTTTCGGCAGTGAATTTGTTTCATTCTGAGACAGGCAATTTTTTGTTGAATTTTTTGCAGATTACTAATTCTGCAATTAAAAATCTCCTATTACAATTAAATTTCTTATTGCTACTTTCTACAAACTTACTTAAATCATTAAAGCCTTTGCCCCACTGATTACAAATAAGATAGGCCGGTAAAAATAAATTGAATCACGACTACACTTAATTTTAATAATTACTACCTGTAATTTTACATAATTCATTGTTGTTTTTTACTTTCTCTTACTCCTAGTAAGAGGAAGTATTGTAATCGTGTCAAATTTTCGATATCGAATTTTCACCGGAAATAATATCCGTTTGAGGTCCCTTGAGTCCAAAAAAGTGGTTTTTAGCAAATGGTCTGTGTGTGTGTGTATGTAGCTGAACATTAGCCAAAACGAAAAATCGTAGAAAGTTGAAATTTGATATTCCGTTTAGAGGTCACCATGGGATCTGACTGTACTTATCTGTAAAAATTCCTCAACCGGAAGTACCACTTTACTAGTTGGATTTTTTACTTTTTTGCGATTTTCTCAAAAATGGCTCCGACGATTTTCTTTAAACTTTAAACATCAACCACACATACAAAGAGCTACAACTTTTATTAGAAACATTTCTCCGGGAAAATGCATTGAAGGGCACTTTTGGGGAGGGGTGGGGTTAGGTTTCCATCTAAAGTGCTATTTCAGTTTATTAGGACAATTCGCCATCTAAATAATGTTAATTAGAATTAAATATGTTGTTGAAATTCTGAGTTTGAAAAAAATCGGATAACCGGAAGTGCGTTTACTTTACCACTTTACTAAATGATTTATTCACTTTTTCGCAATTTTCTCAAAAATGGCTCTGACGATTTTTTTGAAACTTCGTATATGAACTAAACATGCAAAGATCTACAACTTTTATCTAAAACATTTCTCTGGGAAATTTCTTTTAAGAGCACTTTTAGGGGAGGGAGGGTTAGATTTTCATCAAAGTGGTATCCTAGTTCATTATACAATTCTATCATCCAAACATAATTAGTTAGAAATAAATAGATGGCTGAAATTCCGAGTTTCAAGAAAATTAGTAAACCGGAAGTGCGCTTTTACTGAATAGTTTTTTCAGTTTTCGACGAATTTCATTAAATTTGGTACACAAACTATAAAATTTGTCAATTATCATTTTGAGAACTGGAGTAAGAGAAAGTTGTGTGAGTGTTTCACACCAGATTTTTTTACCTTGCCTAACACCAATAACACTTCCACCTGAAGCTCTTCCTTTTCTTTCTTTCCTTGTAGCTGGCACAGACGAAATGTTGAAGTTTTAAATAATGCTTTCTATTCAACACATTCAAAATCATTCTGTTTTCCTTTAGAACGCCAATGTTGTAAGCCAAAATAGAGAGAGAATTTATATTTGACTGTTTTTTTATACTTGTATGATCAACAGTTTCATTTTTCTTTGTTAAAACACTCTTATTACCACAACTCGCGTGGCCTTGATCCGGAGGTGAAAATGAAATTAGCTGTTTTTTGTTCCTGTTGGAAGGTTGAAATTCCTGTACAATAAGCTTATCATATTTCAGCACTGTCAATGGCTCTCTTATGATGAGAAAATATGTCTTAGAAGAAAGTTCATTTTAATTACTGCAGTTACAATGGATTTTTAGAGACCAGCTTGTTTTATATATATATATGTGTGTGTATATATATTAATTGTATTCTCCCAAACTTCTTTGTATATTAAGTTTTGCAAATAAATAATAATAGAGCATCTGTGCAGTTAGCATACCAAGTTTAAAGAAAAATCTTTATAGTCGTTTACGAGAAATTCCAAATAACTCAAAAACCTGTACTGCAAACTCGCACTTCCAGTTAACCGATTATTTTCAAATTTAGAATTCTACCAATGGTCCCAATTTATATTAATATTTTATCGCCATTAGAACTATACATTGTACTTACATGGTACATTAGAAAAAACTTAACGCCGCAGAAACCACTAAAAAAATCAATTTATCGGGGAAATGTTTCAAATAAAAGTCATATGTGTTTATGTATTTAGTTAGGAACGTGGTATCGTAGCAATTGTATAGAATATTCCTTGATTAAATTGTATTAATTAGTGTCGTGTGAGTCTTTCACAACTGATTCATTTTTTTTTTTATAAATATTTTAATTTTTCATGTTATTTATTTTATTTTATTTATTTATTATGTTGAGTTTCATAGATTCCTGAAGAACTAGTACTTCATCTAGTCTAGGAATTCACTTCAGTTTATACGGATTTGGAAATATTAAGGAATTAATAATATAAGGAATTTCTTTCTTAATATGAACGTATGGAACATTTACTATCGACCTTTTGACGCTTACATATTCTGCCATCCATCTTGGCCATGCCCATATCTGTTGGGAGAATTAAAGTTTCAATTCAACCATATTTCTTGTCATTAAGATCTAAAACTATATTCAAATACTGCAGGTGAAAGCTAAGGAATGTTTGTTTTCATTTGAAGGCCAATACAACTTAGCACCAAGATAGTGAGAACTATGAGGGTTGTTGAAAGTTGTACTGGTTCTGAACGATAGTTGAGAATGGGGGCGATTTAATTCCGTGCTTAGAGAGAGAAATAAGAGATAGTTAATAGACAGTTTGGTAACTAAGTAATCGAAGTAGTTTTACCGAAGTTATAGGAGTGGAAGTAAGCAGAGATAAGGGCCCCCGTGTTGGTAATTAACACAAGAAGAAAATATTGGGTTTAATTAGTTCGCGAGAACAATTACTTTTGCGGAAAGTCCCTGTGCACGCACATTTAGTATGGCTGAAGGTTCAGAGATTAGGAACGCTTATTGACAGGCACTAGCTAGCACAAATCTATATACTTGGCATTGATTAACCGGCCGTTATAAAGCTGGTCCGCGCCTCTTTCATGCTACCGAAGGAAGCCTCAACACTATCTACATATACAGGTAGGTGGTGTTCAACGTCCTTTACATGGCCTGTGATAGTACAGCCAACGGGTTCAGCATATCTACACGTCTATAATAAATCTATAATACCTGGGAGTAGCGATCACTTCCAAAACTACCGTTTCCTCAACCTCTCTCCTAGTGGTTGGACAAAGCATAAGAGGGGTCAATATTATTTGTCACTCATTTATTTACGAGAAAAACTGAAGTGTGTAAATACTCATACCACTTCTCTTACTGCTTTTAATAACATTATATCTATAGTTACGAAGAAATTTGGTGAGGATCAGTCAAGAAAGGAACATTCAATTATGCCAACGTTTTGACAGAGTTTCCTGTCTTTATCAAGGCTTTAATATATAGATAGTGGAGAAAGATTTTTTTTCAACTCAACTTTCATTTCTGTAGATGATTTATGATAAGAAACTAATAACTTGGAAATTTTTTTCTTAATGTTTCTGCGATGTAACAAATGTGATGTTTAAAAATTCTTTCTCCACATCTTCACGACTATCTATATATTAAAGCCTTGATAAAGATAGGAAACTCTGTCGAAACGTTGGCAATAATTAAATGTTTCTTTCCTGACCGATCCTCATCAAATTTCTTCATAACATAATGCATCAACGGTCAACAAACAAACATAAATTTTCTTTAAATTTCAGATTCTACTTATTTGTCCTAGTGATGATATGGGGACGAGTACCCTACCCAAGCAGATAATAGAAATGTTTACCTTCCAGAAGACCAAAGTAGAGCGCCAATAACATTGAACCAAGTCCATTTAAAATTTGAAATTTAAGCCATAAATTCCCGCAAAACTACCTAAAATGTTTTTTTTTTTTTGGAAAATGTTACAAATAAAAGTGATAGGCTTACATCTGTGCAATTAGTATTCCAAGTCTAAAGGAAATCGTTGTAGTCATTTTCGTTGTAGGATAATCGTTGTAGTTATTCTGTAAAACCACACTTCCGGTTAACCAATTTTCTTTAAATTTGGATTTCGACCATTGCTATGTATTAATTAAGGGTTTGCCAAATTAGGCGCTTCCCTTAGCTTCGACCATTGATATGTATTAATATTATATAAATGATAGAACCAGACACTGAACTGAAGAGGTTGAAGAGAAAAGATTGTGAAAACCTGAAAAACACAGTAAAGTCGCATTTCCGGTTGATGGACTTTAACAAAAACTTGACGGTTGTAGTACTAAAACTAAATTCCAAGTTTGAACTTCCTTCGATTTTTTTTGTTTTTGAGATATTATGTTCATACTCAACGTCTGAACGATTTTCTTTAAGCTGGCAATGCTAAGATATCAATGTTATCACTAATTTTTTTTTTAAGTTTTTGGAAAAATTATGTTCTGAGGAATTATGGAATAACATTTCAAATGCAATGAGTGCTCGTACACACACTATTTCTATGCTAAGCTAAATTCAGTTGCGCAACTGAATAAAAATGATAAAGTTTAAAGAAAACTTGGCAATTTTATGATCGTATTAAGTGCAGTAAGTTCGCTTCATTGGTAAGGATATTGGCATTGGACGGTAGGTCTGCATCTGCGATCTATTATGAGACAGGAGATCATTTGGCAGTATCTCTTGGTGAATGGACCACTGTTTTGCAGGCTGAGGTTTATGATATTCTTTATTGTATTTTGGATTAGAGGGTATGTAACACTAATTTAAAAGACGCTTGTTTGGACAATCAAGCGGTATTGAAGGCGCTAAGCTCATGTGCCTTCACTTCTAGATTGATAATAGAATGTTCATAAAGACTGGAAGAGCTTTCTTCATTGAAGAATGTGTTTCGAGTCTGGGTACCAGGTCACATCAGAATTTTTCGGGAATGTGGAAGTAGATAGGTTTGCCAAATTAGGCGCTTCCCTTAGCTTGCAGTTAGTGTGGATAGCTTCACAGCACTAAGGATCAGCTCATTGAGTTATTGGCAGTCTAAGATGCTCATTGGTGGTCCAGTAAGGGCTATTGGTGTGATGTTGCTTTGTCTTTTAAGGATCTCTCTCTGGCATCTGGTTGGATCCCTTACTGGACACTGTGATTTAAGGAGACACCTTGAGAACGACACCGACGGTGGCATAGGAGATGCTGTTGGGGCTAACCCCTCTTCAGTACGTGGTAACGGGGGAGGCAATGAAAGGGTACCTCAGAATGAGGTGCAAGGGAGATGGGTGAGAACCTTTCGGGGGGATCACACTAGGATCGAGGACGAAATTTGGCGAGTGAACCGATTTCTGCTATCCAAACTTGATGAGACGAGCAAGAAATGGGGATTTGAGAGAGATTATGAGATTACCATTAGTAGTATAGGGGATGATAACCTCACGAGGCCAACGGAGTCGGGCAGCGGTATTATTCGCTGCTATTCAGATGGCTCTAGGCAGGAGGGCACTGGCCTGTCGGGGGCGGGAGCATGGTTTCAGGAGTTGGACAGAGGGAGTTCGGTGGCCTTGGGTGGGTTGGCCACGGTCTTTCAGGCAGAGGTGGTGGGCATTATTGAATGCTGCCACCTGGTGGGGGAGTGGCAGGGAGAGTTCAAGGAAGTGCGGATTTTCTCGATAGCCAGGCCGCACTAAGGGCTTTGAGTAAGCCTTGGTGGAGTTCGAAATTAGTGGGAGAATGTCGGAGGAAGCTCAATGCTTTAGCTCGGAGGGGTACGGTGCGCCTCTATTGGATACCCGGACACGCGGGAATAGAGGGGAATGAGAGGGCAGACCAGTTGGCTAGGGAGGGATCATCTCAACCATTTTGCGGTCCAACACAAAGACGTTTCGTGACAAACAGATTAGACTTTGGGAGACGAAAGTTTTGGAGAAACGCTGGGGGGACACACAGGGCTGCCTCCAAGCCAAAAGATTTATAAAGACAAGTAGGCAGGGAACTTCGGAGTATCTCCTGTCCCTTAGTAGGACGGGTCTGAGGACCCTGATAGGGATAGTGATTGGACACACTTGGGTGTCCAGCCACTTGTTTAATATAGGGAGGACGTCTAGTCCCATTTGTCAGAACTGTGACGACGGAGGCAGGGAAACGGTGTACCACTACCTTTGTCAGTGTCCCCGTTTCGCTGGAACTAGGTTTCGTGTTTTTGGGAGGGCATCACTCTCGCAGGATTGTCTGCGCGAGCTGGAGTTTCGGGATATCTTGGGATACTGTAGATTAACCGGTAAGCTACCGGGGGAGATTTATTAAGGGGATAGGGGGGATAAAGGCCATATAGGCTTAGGTCCCGCGCCATTAGGCACCCGAACTATAATAATAATAATAATAATAAGGAGACACCTCTATGTAGAGGTGAGACAGAGTTGGAAAAGCCCATCCATCTTATGACAGATTGCTTGGGTTGTGAGGAAATTAGATTCAGGACTTTGGGTCGGCATATGATGTCTGTGGAAGAGCTTACGCTATTTTCCCTAGAGGTTTTTATCCGATTTTTTCGGACTGAGGTGAGCGGACTAGCAATGCGGCGGTCCCGGGGTCGAGTCCAGCTGTTGCCTTTAGATTTTTTCTTCCTAGAAGCCTCTTACAGCTCACTGCCCGGTGGTAGACAGTGTTGTCTGTAACGAGAGACCATTGTCCGGAGGCCGCCAGTGCATTGAGAAGGCTTCGAACTTTGGGGTAACTATATGGACCCAGAAGGGCTTTGGATAGCATAGGGCTTGGTCCCACCCCACAGGCAATAAATAAATAAAAAAATAGAGCCCGGTCTAGATTTTTGTTCTAGATCCGATTTGTTCTTGTTTTTCTTTGGGATAGCTATATGGACTCAGTGGGGCTTTGGATTGTGTAGTGTTTGGTCCCTCCCCACAGACGAATAATAATAATAATAATAAGTGTAGTATGAGGGAGTTGTGCGAATATTTCATATTTGATTGTGTTTCTAACCAGTATAGAAAATAATATAATATTGCATACATGTAAATGCGCAAACTAAACCATTTAATGTAATTATATACAAGAAAAAAGAATTTCTATGTTAGTACAAAAGATACAATTTTTTTAATGGTATAAGAGTCAGAGTGTACTTGATGAAGGTGGCAACAAGTGATGGGAGTGGTAACAGCCGGAAACAGCGCAGGAAGTTGATGGTTTGGGCTACTGTAGGCCAGCACGGAACTAACGGCGAATGAGAAGACCAAGCTGAGGAAAGTGTAAACACTGTTTCACCACTTTCTATTATTTTAGATAAAAGTACGCATATAATGCACCTAACAACACCATTCGACTATTTTATTGCTCGCATGTTTGGAAGGAAGGTTTTTTTTGATCCTGATCACTTTGTGTACACAGTCATCGCATGTCAAACCTTTTTATTCTTTGTCCCATTCTCATGAAACAAGTCGAACGACTCGTGTCTCTCTCTCTATAACAGCAAGATCACTAGCATAGATAAGAGCGCCATTATCATTTTTCTCTAAGCTATTGATTTCAACGATCGTCAATATGTCTAGAACTTTATTCTATTGCATGGAAAGTTTTAATTCCCTGTTAATTTTTAATCATTAACCTAACTTAAGTACAGAAGATTGTACGGTTACATGTAGTAGTTGAAGTGATTACATTGTAGTCCAGAAGGCAGCGCCTTCTAATGCTAATGTCGAACAAACCCCCCCCAAAAAACTTAACATTTCAGATTCATCAGAAACCCCTAAAAACCAATTTTTCCAGAATAAAATTGCAAATAAAAAGTGATACGTTTTGATCTGTGCAGTTAACATTCCGTGTTTAAAAAAATCTTTGTAGCCGTTTTCGAGAAAATGCCAAAAATATCCATTCTGTAAAGTCGCACTTCTAGTTAACAAATTTTATTCAAATCTTGATTGTAGCAATGCTGCTAAGGTGCCTTAATATTATATAGGTGGCAGTGTGATGGCATATCGCAGGATATCACATGTCAGATTAGTTCCCCGCTATACGCAAGGTCGTATCTTTAAACGAAGCCAACCAAGGGTTGGGGATGTGGCGTCCTGCTTCCCCTAACACAGGTGTCTATATTGAAGGAAAAAAGGACAATTGACGCCCAATTCTATCACCATCTACAAGAGCCCAATTCTATCACCTTCCCTGCTAACCAGCCACCAACAAACATCCAGTCTACACAACCACACACTTGTCTATCTCTCATTTAGTTTTCTCTCCGCGTCTCTTAATTAAGTGTAGTCCTTAGAATTATTAGTGTATATATAGTGCAGTAGTCATAAAATTTAGTTATTCATTATAAACCACTAAAACTCTGAAGATGTTTGCGAACTCTGGGGCGTCCAATGTACTTTTTTCTTCAATATAGACACCTGCGTGTAGCGGAAGCAGTACGATACTTCATACCCAACCCTTGGTTGGCTTCGTTTGAAGATACGACCTTGGTTTTCCTTGCGGATAGCAGGGAACTAATGTGACTGTTATATGCGATCAAAGCAGAGCCATAGTTAAATGGTACATTAGAGGAAAGGTTACCGTTGCCACTCCCACACAGACATCCCAAAAAATCAATTTCCCCTCAAAAATACTTCAGATTAAAGTGTTAAGCTTTTGTGTGTAGATAGTACAAAATAGAACATAGAATAGAAATATTTTTCATCAGAGATATTTTCCGTGATAGCCTGCTTCTTTTTGTGGTCATCGACTGGTTTCAGGTTCGCCCATCATCAGGATGCGTTTGTCAAATAGTGGATAACACAGACTTGCACAGAGCAAATTCAGTTTATACACTCTGAGTGTTTAAACTGAATTTGGTCTGTGCAAGTCTGTGTTATCACTGTTTGACAAACGCATCCTGATGATGGGCGAACGCCTGAAACCAGTCGATGAACATAAAAACAAGCAGGCTACCACGGAAAATATCTTTGATGGTTCCAGCTCTGCGGAACCAACCACAACAAAAATATTTTTATTTACAAAACAAATATATACATAAAATATACTACTACTACGATCATAAAAAGAAATTTGGCAGTGGTAAGTTACCGTCTGCCAAGAGTCCTCTGTTCCTACTATACGTAGGAAATTTAAAGATTTCTTATTGGCTAGTCAGCCTGAACCAATAGGGTAACAAAAAATGCCAAGACTTTTTCCTTTTTACTCTCTCTTACTCCTTCTCTCACTTTCTCTTACTCTTTCTTGGAAAGAGGAAGTATTGCGATCGTGCCAGATTTTCGAAATTGAGTTTTCACCGGAAATACGTTCATGTTTTAAGATTCCCTAATTAATATAAAATTGTTTTTGCGAATCATCGGTGTAAGTGTGTGAGTAGGTGTGTGTGAGTGTGTGAGTAGGTGTGTGTTTGTGAACAAAATATCTCAAAAATCAAAAATCGCAGAAAGTTCAAGGTGTTCCGTTTTCGTAACCACTACCGCAGATGACTCATATATTTCGGGCAAAATCCATCAACTACCTGCGACTTTATTGAATAATTTTTTTTTTCAGTTTTTTCGCGATGTTCTCAAAAGCGACTCCTATAATTTTCATTAAACTTTATATTATCTATACACATAAATAGCTATCATTTTATCAATTTTTTGGGGGGTTCTGGGGGGAACAGTAGCTTTTAGCATTGTTAAAAAGTACCACGTTAATATAATGTACAGTGCTGCCACCTATATAATGCCAACACATTATAAGTATGGCTAGAATTTCAAATTTGAAAAAATAGGTTAACCGGAAGTGCGAACTTTACGGTATAGGGTTTTGAAGTTTTTGGAATTATCTCATAAACAAATATAACGATTTCCTTTAAACGTTCAAGTCCTCACGCGTTGGTCTAGTGCCTAGCCTCGCCTTTAGTGCGAGAATTCAGGGTTCGATTCTCGTGAGTGCAAAGTCGGTGTTGACCCAGCATCGTGATGAAAAATGGGAAGCTACAGTAAGTAGCGCCCTAGGTAGCGAAGGCGGAACTAAACGGCGTGGGAACTGCGGCGTGCTTACCACACACTTCCCTATTCAAATCGCCATCATGGGCTGTTGCGCCATAGGTTATTTTTTATCCTTTTATTTGTAACTATGTTTCGAAAAAAATTGTTTTTATAATTCTGCAGAATTTGTATGATATATCTGAAATGTTATATGAGGTACGTTTAATGTTATGGCGCTCTCTTCTGGACTACATTGTAATCCCCGTTCTTCTTACCTTTCCACTAATGTTTAATGTTAGTACAAATGATTAAAATTTAATGTTTTTGGTGTCGTATGTTTTGTATGACCGAACCTCAAGACACCTTGTGAATTTACAATTTACAAGATTAAATTTTAAATTGTGAACGGAATTGTCATTTTAAATACAATTGCAGGAAACACCAGTAAGAAAAAGTTGTGTAAGTGCTTCACGCTAGATTTTTTTATAGAGTTATTATCTCTTAACTTCAACCAAATATTATCTGTAAACCTGTCAGTCATTGCAATTGAATGACTTATTCTTTACCGTGATAATGTGAACAAACGATAAATTTGTTCTAAGGATTTATTTAGATCCTCTTGTCCGATTCATTTTGACCCTTTTTTTTTTAATTTAGGGCACGTCAACATCTATGGTCAATGGCGCCAGGAGCCTTCTCAGTGCACTGCCGACCTCCGGACAATGTTCTCTCACTACAGACAACACTGTCCATCACCGGACTGTGAGCTGTAGAGGCTCCTAGAAAAAAAAAAATCTAAGGTTAGCACAGCTGGACTCGAACCTGGGTCTTCCGCTTGGGAGTCCCTTCCCTGTCTTGATTTCTTCTGATATAAACGAAACAAACTCAGTAAGAGGGAAGACGACACTCGCAGTGGTCGGCCATCAATAGGAATTACGGAAAGAGTTGTCTTTACGTTGTAGGCAATTATTTTTGTTTGCATCATCTGTGGTCACTATAGCCGGCAGTCTTTTCTTCAATGCATTGCCCGCCTTCAGTTGTGTTCTATCGTTGCAAATAATACTGCCTATTGCTGACTATAGAATTGAATTAGTTAAAAGGGAAGAGAGGCGCCAAATTTTCCCAAACTATACACCTCCTCAGTTTCCTAGATTCCCATAGATCTAGTCCCCAGACAAGAAGAAAATCCTTGGTGGAAGATAGGTCTTCCAGGGTTCAAGTTTTGAAGCCTAGTAGGAAGCGTTAGCTATACCAAGAAAGAGTTTAGAAGACTGCACATCCTTAAAACAAAGTTTTAGAACAAACAAAATTATGTTTGTATTCAATATGTTGATATAATTATAAAATATATTATGAAATCATCTTCTGAAAATCGACATATTGATTGTCATAATGTATAATTATTAAGAGAGAAAAGGCCGATGGTCATGCAGGTTTGAAAGAGCTCTAATAGCCCAGGATAATATCTTACCACCCTGTGTACTCACGCACAGACTCTCGCACGCCATCTAAACCAGCTGTTGCTTGTTACTAGAACTAAGATAGATATCTACTGACACTAGTCATTCAAATGGGGTCGATCCCTCCCCTCACATCAAAGTTACTTTTTTTTTAATTTAAATTTATTTAACATCGCATTACGTTTTTCTTGTCTCATTTTTTACTTTAATATTACGTGAACTCTGGTATCTGCAAAAAAAAACTCTATAAAAAAAATTAATAAATAAATAAATGTGTTCTTAAGATAAAAACGATGGCCACATTTCGTTCTAATTAATTGGCCGTGCGAGAAGTTAAATCTAAGCAACTATCCAGAAAACAAATAAACCACTCTACAGAAATATAGGATAACATTACAGTAAAATTTGTATTGAAAATTCTTAGATATTAAAATTATTACATTCTCATTGGTTGAAAAATTAACGTATGAAAATATTCTAGCCAATTACAAATCAATAATAGCCCACTCTAAAAATATTGCGTTTTAAATGGCTACAATTATCCCCACTCTTCTAAAATTGCCACAGCTGGTTACTAAACAGAGCTCTTATAACAATTTGTTTCCCTAATAGTAATCTGTATTTTAACTAACTTTTCGACAAGGTTTTCTTAATGTGGAATTGCAATTTTTTTTTTTTTTTTTTTTACTTTTTTACTCCTTCCAGTTAATTTCAGTAATTAAAAACTTAAAGAAGTATTGTAAAAAAGTATAAGCGATTGTATCAAATTTTCGATATTGAATTTTCACCGGAAATACATGTTTTGAGGCTTGCTGATTGCGAAAAAAATATTTTTAGCGAATGGTTTGTGTGTATGTGTGTGTGTGTACCCCCTCCACCAAAAACCTCTCTTAATTTATTAATTTTCCCGGAAAAATGTTTTAAATAAAAGTCATAGATCACAGGGTATTTTCGGTCAAGGAATTTTGATACCATAACTTACTCTGCCAAATCCTACACCCAGACGGAATGTACAATACGAACTTTCTGCGATTTCTCTATTTTGAGCTATGCTGTTCACATACATAATACACACACACACACACACACCATTTTTTTAAAACGACTTTATCGGACTCCGGGGGATCTCAAAGCAAATTCCAGTGAAAACTCGATATAGAAATTTTGTCACGCTCACAATGCTTAGAGGAAGTTGATCCACAATAGACCTCGACTGTAGGTCGCAGTGGAATGAGGCTCCCCCACCGGCTTCTATTCTAATCTAGAGGAAGTAAAAAATAGTACAACATAAAGGAAAAATAAAAATATTCAAATTAATATAATAAGAAATTAATAATAATAATAATAATACAGTGTTGTCTGTAACAAGAGAACACTGTCCGGAGACCGGCAGTGCACTGAGAAGGCTCCGGGCGCCAATGACCTTAGATGTCGAAGCGCCTTAAATTAAAAAAAAAAAATTATAATAATAATAGTAATGAGGGAAGGGATTAGCTCAGTGGTAGCGCGCTGGACTAGCAACGCGGAGATCACGGGTTCAAATCCAGCCATGCTACCCTTAGATTTTCTCTTCCTAGGAGCCCCTACAGCTCACTGTCCGGTGATGGACAGTGTTGTCTGTAACGGGAGAACACTGTTCGGAGGCCGGGAGTGCACTGAGAAGCTCCGGGCGCAAATGACCACAGATGTTGAGCCGCCTTAAAAAAAAAAGAAAAAAAAAAAAAGTAATAATAGATAGAAGGGAATAGCAGTGGATAGCAGTACGCTATAATATAATAAGAAATTATTATATTATAAAGAAATATTATAAGAAATTATTATATTATAATAAGAAATTATTATATTATCCAGTACGGACTCCCACGTGGGTTCCCGGGTTCGAGTCCAGTTGTCCTACCCTTAGATTTCTGCTTTCTAGGAGCCTCTACAGCTCACTGTCGGGTGATAGACAATATTGTCTGTAACGAGTGAACACTGCCCGGAGGCCGGCAGTGCACTGAGAAAGCTCCGGACGCCAATGACCATAGATGTTGACGCGCCTTAAATTAAAATAATAATAATAATAATAGGAAGAAGAGTAGAAAGAAGCGTTGTGGAAAAAAAATGTAATTTTACTTGAAACACTTACATTTTTTTAACAACTTCAAATTTTACCCATTTGTCCTACTTGAGTAGGTAGTAGAAGCGATTACATTGTAGTCTTGAAGATAGTGCCAATAACATTGACCCAGGCCAATATGAAATTTGAAATTTAACTCCATCTATATTTGATTTCCATAATCTCTGTAATAGGATCCTAAGAGGGGGATCTATAGCAGAGAGAGAGAGAGACACACACACACACACACACACACACACACAAATGACAGGACCACTCTCTCGTGTACTAGAGTGGGAGAAACTGCTTAAATACAGCGACCGGAGATATACGTTATATATTGCAGAGTTCACTCGGCAGTCACAACGCGTCATCTACCTTACTCTTTACCTCTATACCATTCTATTCTATTATTTTAGTGTAAAGTCCAGGCAGTCAGTGTCACTTTTTCATTATACAGTGTTCAGCCACATCTAGTTTATTAATCTGAACCAAACCATTTCTTTCCATCATCATACCCATTATAATCTCTTTTGGACCAGAGTTGTTCCCACAAAGCTAAACTTTCCTCTTGTAGCGTGAAACTGACAAAAGTTTTTGGTGTAATCAAGTCAAACACGCTTGAATGCTGGATTCCTCTGATGCTACTTCCTTAGCCAGCGTTGCCAAATTCTCCAGTGTGTGCCTTCTTAACCTTATTAAAATGTAGTATGTGTGTATGTCTGAACAACATATCTGAAGAATAAAATATGGATTATTCACGCACACATAAAAACAAACATGGATCATTCGTTAAAAACATTTTTTTCATACCCCGGGGAATCTCAAACATGTATCTTTTACATTTACCTAATTTTTTTTTTAAATATTAATATCCTGAAACATCACTATTTAGTTTTATATATTTTTATTGTTTTGAATAAATGAAAAACGTACAAATTATTGAAAAAAAGGTAGATATTACCTCTGAGAATCAATATATATATATATATATATATGTAGTGTATTAACTGTCACCGATAATGGTTGTGTCGGTGGATAATTGTGCATGCAAGCAACACGTAACGGCTAGGCTGTGTGCATTATTAAATAGATAATGTGTTATATTCGTGGCCAGTTTGCATGTTCCTCAGCTCATTCCTATCTCTTTTGCCCCCTTCCACTCTCATATAATTAGGGCCATACTTTTCAGACAGCTCTCTCAGCAAAACAATCGATCCTCTTTAAAGAAATCTAAGACTGGCTTAAGAAATTTCTAAAATATATTTAAATATTACTAAAAAAAAAAAAAAAAAAAAAAAAATCTGATGTGAAACACTCACACAACTTTCTCTTACTGCAGTTTACAAAACTATAATTGACAAATTTTACAGTTAGTATACCAAGTTTAATGAAAATTCGTCAATGTTTTTATCGAGAAAATCGCAAAAACTGAAGGAAAAAAACTGTTTAGTAAAAATGCACTTCCGGTTTACTAATTTTCTTGAAACTTGGAATTTTGGTTATCTATTTATTTCTAATTATTAATTTTGTTAAGATGGTAGAATTGTATAACCAACTAAGATAGCACTTAAGAGAGGAAAACATAATCCTACCCCTCACCCAATAATTCTCTTAAATGACTTTACCCGGAGAAATGTTACAAATAAAAGTTGTAGCTCTCTATATGTGCAGTTCACATTCTTAGTTTAAAGCAAATCGTTGGAGCTGTTTCGTTGGAGGAAATAGCAGAAAACTAGAAAATACTTTTCAGTAAAAAAGCATTTCCGGTCATCGAATTTTTCTTTAAACTCGGAATTTCAATAACAGGTTTATAAGTTAACACAATATAGGATGAGTGCAGTGGGTTGTCGGCAGTCTAAAATGCTCATTGGGGGTCCGGACGGAGCTTTGAGTAGCGGGGTCCGATGTCTTTCACGGACCTCCCTCAGGCATCTGGTTGGATTCCTCACTGGGCATTGTGGTTTAAGGAGACATCTCTATACAATGGGACTCGTGCCTGACCCCTTTTGTAGAGTTTGTGAGACTGAGGAGGAAACACCCATGCATCTGATGACGAATTGTTTGGGTTGTGAGGAGATTAGGTTTAGGACCTTCGGCCGGAATAGGATATCGGTAGAGGATCTTAAGCTGTGTCCTTTTAAGGTTTTGGTCCGATTTGTTCGGTCTGTGGTGAAACTTAGATGGTTAAAACCTGGGCCTGGATTTTCGTTCTAGTCCCAGTGGTTGTTATTCTTTAGGGGTAGCTATATGGGCCCTGGGAGGCTTTGGATAGCGTAGGGTTTGCCCTCCCCTTCTGTGAATAATAATAAATAACACAATATAATTAATATTATTGAGATGATAGATATGTGTAATAAACTGAAAAAGCAATTTAAAGGAAAACCCAAACCCACCAACAAAAGTGCCCTTAAATGAATTTTTCTCAAAGCAATGTTTTAAATAAAAGCTGTAGCTTTGTATGTGTAGTTGATTGAGATTGAAGAAAATCGTCGGAGCTATTTATGAGAAAATCGCAAGAAAGTGAAAAAACCATTTAGTAAAGTGGTACTTCTGGTTGAGGAATTTTGACAGATGACTTACTGTCGGATCCCATGGTGATACCTAAACGTCAAGTTTGAACTTTCTGGGATTTTTCGTTTTTGAACTCTGCTGTTCACATATATATATATATATATATACATACACACACAAAACTTCCTAAAAACCACTTCATTGGATTCAGGGGACCTCAAATTGGATATATCCCGGTAAAAACTCAATATAAAAACTTTGACACATTCATTACGAGTAAGAAAAAGTAAAAAATTGCAATTTTCTTGCTCTGGTAAGTGGAGTTATTAACGATCTATCAAATTTTCGAAATTTTGTTATCACCAGAAATGCAAGGTTTTTAGACTACCCTAGAGTACGAAAAAATTTGTTTTTAGCGTATGATCTATGTTTAACAAAATATCTCAAGAAGAAAAAGTCGCAGGAAGTTCCAACTTGATGTTCCGTTTAGGTACTAACACCGCTCTGACCACAGTAACACTTTGCTTTCATTAAAATGCACCAACCAAAAGACGACTCTACTGAATGGTTTTTTTTTTTTTGTGGGTTTTCGGGGTTTTCTTGAAAAGCTCGAACAATTTTCTTTACACTTCGTATAATCTGCAACTTATAAATCCAATCACCTCTGTTAGAAACATTTCCCCTGGGAAAATACCAAGAAAAATTTTATTTTTGGAAGGTTGTTCGGGGGGGGGGGACAGAAGCGTTAAGCGGACAATGTATGGTTCTGCCACTTCGATAATATTAATATAAGTTAGAAGCATTGGTAAAATTCCAAATTAGAAGAAAATCGGATTGTGACTTTACAGTATACACTTTTAAGACTTTTTGGGAATTTCCTCGAAAACGACAATTACGATTTCCTGTACACTTGGAATGCTAACTCCCACCACCATGTTTATGGCCAGCCCCAACTAAACATTGTAACGTAACCGTTTTAACGATAATTTATTGATTAAATTGAATTTGATTAGAGAAAGAGAAAGTCGGGTGTGTGTTTCATACCAGATCTTTTTCTTTCTTTTTTTGGCATAGTAAACTTGTGTGGCGAGTGTGAGTTGTGTTCGAATGTTTCCTACTCATTTACTGTCCATAGTGGTAACTAGTTATGACCTTTTTAAGAAAAATGTTACTTAGTTGTAACTCTCGTCCATTATAACGTGCAATATTGATTACACTGACTGTTCTATCAGTTAACAACAATTAAATAGTTATTTTAATTAGTTGGGTGTCCTCCGACAGTAAACCTGACGATTTAATGCGTTAATTGGCTTTTAATTGGTTTGTTTTTCGGTGTCTGAATGGTTAACATTGTGTCCTAGAGCAGTGGGGTCCTGCTAAACCAATTGCTGTCGTAAGACGCCAACATAGAAGGAGGCCTTCCGGCAAACAGCTCTAATCTGATAAGCTTTTACCAACCCTATACCATGAAGAGGAAATCTGCCCCGGCTGGACAGTGGACTTCCAGTTGCACTACCTTGGCATTAATGAACAACCAACGGGACCACAAAGGGTTTATAATGAAACTGGCTTTAGCCACCTTATCCAACATCTACAAAATGACTCCCTGCTATACTAATTTTGACTGTGATTCCTAATACCTGTCGCTAGAACGCACAGAGTTAATTGTTCCTTTATGAACAGAGATTTGGTTTTCTTATCTCTCTACATACTTAAAGAATAGAACAAGGATTGCTCCAATTGTTATCAAAGAGCTTATGATCATATCTATATTTCGAAATGGGTAATTCATTTTAATCCCGTTGGATCCTACGTTAAGGGTTCTAAATAAATCAACAATTCCCGCCCATTTAAAATTTGTAAGTTTTTACCTTTTCTTCCTCTTACTCCTTAGGAAGAGGAAGTATTGCAATCGTGTAAAATTTTCCAAATTCAGTTTTCACCGGAAATACGTGTTTTGAGGAACCCTGAGTACAAAAAAAAGCGAGTGGCCTCTGTGTGTGTGTGTGTGTGTATGTGTGTGTGTGTGTGTGTGTGTTTGAACAAAATATCTCAAAAACGAAAACTCGCAGTCAGCTCAAACTTGGTATCTTCCGTTTTGTTACTGCTATCAACACATTTGACAAGAACGTTTCAGGGGCAAAATACATCAACCGGAAGTGTGACTACTGAATATTTTGTGTACAGTTTCTCGCTATTTTCTGAAAACGTCACTTTTATTTGAAATATTTTTCGATAAAAATTTATTTAATTTAAACTTTGTATACTAATCTACACTTATTTGTAACATTTTTCTGGGAACATACCAGGAAAAATTCAATTTTTGGAGGGAACAGAAGCGTTATATTTTCCTTTATAGTATCATTTCAGTACAACATATGGTTCTGCCACCTAGATAATATTAATGTACTTTAAATATATTGCTAGGATTCCAAATTAGAAGAAAATCGGTTTACCGAAAGTGCAATTTTACAGAATAAGTTGTTTGAGTTTTGTTTGGAATTTTCCTCGAAAACATTAAAATGATTTGCTGTTAACATTAAACTGTGCTCTAATGTGGAGAAACCCGTATGTCTGGTTGAATTTTAATGTCCACATCCTTGGTTTGCTGTGGTTTGGCCAAATTAACATTCACTTCTTTCGACACCACGCCGAGGTCATTAGTTGTTGCGGTTAATGAAACATATTTATTGATAAAGATGAAACCAAATTTGGAGCTTGAAAAAAGAAGCATAACTTCAGTTTGAAGAAAACTAAGTGCATTGTAGTCTCAAGAGCATCACATGGGCAAATGGATTTATACATAAGAGGTAAAACATAGAGCAATTAAATTCTTTTAAATACATTGGGGGTAATTATCAGTACAATAGGGAAGTCAGTTGAAGAAATAAATGCAAGAATACGCTGTCAGATTATTGAATGCAGTAAATAAAGTTCCCTGGGCAAAAGGACGTTTCAAGCGTAACAAAATTGGCAGTATATCCCTCTATATTTGTCCCTATACTCACCTTTGGGAATCATGATCTCTTAAAGGATCGGACAAGAGTTCATACAGACATGTGAAATGTGATATCTAAGAAGGGTTGAAGGAAAAACAAGGCGAGACTATATCCATAACACTACAATTAGGTCTTCTTTAAGAATTGAATCTTTAATAGATCAAGTGGAAAAAGACTAATTAAGTTGGTATGGAAATATTTGCAGGATGGAGGAAGCACGTCTACTACGAAAGGCTTATGAAGCGAAAATGTCAGGGAAGCGCCCAAGGGAAGAAGAAATATTAAAAAAGGTTTAGAGAGCAGGACCAGCACATGGACAAATGCCAAGAATATGGCCAAGAACAGAGATCTCTGGCGGTCCTTTTGTGAAACTTCGATACGGTAAGGTAAACGAGGATAAGACTAAGAAGAAGAAGAAACCAAATTTATTTTTTATAAAACTTTAACATTCATTAATTAATTATCATATTATAATTAATAACTTTATCGTAATGTTATAATTTAACCAAATTTTTTTATTTTTTCGAGACAATGAATTAAATTTGGATAATTTTCAACAGGTTTATATTCTTTGTTATTGTCCAAGAGTAGAATAAGTATGTGTCGTGGATGGTTAGTGTGGAGGCCATGAAATTGGATAAGGAGTCGGTTACATTAACCAGCAGGGTTCTGGCTTAGACAGCACAGACAATAGTCAGAAAAGCCATCTGTATTCCAGGAGTGGACACTGGCTAACGTCCACCCAACTCACCGCAACCTGAGAGACTTGATATCTCTCCTTGCCTCAATGTAATTAGACAACAAGCGCTTGCTCCAACACAGATATACTTATGTATATAAACAGAGAAGAAGAGAGAGTATTCTGTAGGTGCGCAATGCCACATGAGACACACATACACACACACACACACACACACACATATATATATATATATATATATATATAAACAGACAAGTACAGCACGAATTAATGCACCCTCTACTACATTCGTATACTCCCTCGTCACTATACTCTGGATTAGCATTATTGGCGTGCATTAGCTATACCTACATTCAACTGGCCATTCCTATCTCAGCCGCTCTTATAGCTTTAGATACAAATCTGCCGTGATTGTCTTAGCAATACAATTCAATTTATTCCATACCGTGAACTTCTTCCTGTGATATCTGCGACATCACTTTATTTTGCTGTAATAATTTCTTCTGCGGCTGCGTATCTTTATTTTATGTTTTCATAAAAACTTGATCTAGAAAAAAAATTCAGCATTGATAAAACAGGCCAGTATGAAACTGAGCACATCAATAATTTATTATTCTTGGTATTGGTTAAGAGGAAGGATTGCGGATCTTATCAAATATTAAATTGAAATTTTTACCAGAAATACATGTTTTGAAAATCGCGTAAGGCTAGAAAAGTGGTTTTTAGAAATTTGTCTATGTGTCAGTGTGTGAGTTCAATGCAACTGCACTGTATAAGACAGAAAATTGCAGCAAGTTCAAACTTGATATTTCGTTTTTAAATTGAACAGAGACTACTGAACTTTTATCTAAAACTGCTCCAACGGTTTTTTTCTTTTTACTTTATATATATATATATATATATACAAAGACCATGATATAAACAAACTGTTCGTACTCAAGCGATCTTAGAACATGTATTTCAGGTGAAAACTCATTTTCAAACAGCAGTAAAATTAACACAAAATGATGTGTTAATTTTACTGCCCTGTGTTATAATATGTTTCCCTGGTGATATGAACAATGATAGTACTGGGGTATATACAACGTTATTACGGTTAAAGAGAAACGTGGAATTGAGGTATCGAGGACTTGCCTTTTTTTTGTAGGTTAAGGTAGGATAAGGCCCTAACATTCTACTTTCTTACTTCTAAGGGCCTTATTCTACCTTAACCTACAAAAAAAAGGCAAGTCCCCGATACCTCAATTCCATGTTTCTCTTTAACCGCAATAAAGTTTATGCGTTTTTTTTTTTAGATACCCCTTTTACTTCTAGTTTATGCTTATATCACTATGTGGAATGATCTATGCGATTTGTGAGCGATTTAAGAAATGACCTAATTGAATCTAGAAATTCAGCCGATTTTTGCGTCACTACTTTAAACCACAAACATCGCTTTCAAAATTAATGAAGTAGAGAGGGAAGGCTGTGTACAGATCACGGGCTGCAGAGATCTGCATCTCAAAAAATTTAGAGAGGCGATATGAGCCTGGCAAGTAAGCTTCATCCAGGACGTCCTCGCTCTTTAAATTCAGCACTTCTGGCAACAGCTGTAGAAGTGGATCCTTGCACCAGCACTAGAAAATTTTCAGGTGAATTCTTGTTGGCGCGCTCTTCTGGTCTACAATATAATCACTTCTCTACCTATCTGAATCGTTAGGTTGATACTTGCCCCCCCCCCCCGACATCACTATGAACAAATGAGTTAAACTTGATGTTTAAAGAAAATTGGCCATCTTGCAAATTGGACTATCAGGATTAAGAGAAAATCCTGAATGTTTCACACCAGATTGCAGATTCTCCAGTCGATCAACTCATATATTACACCCTCACCACCAGTCATAAGTGACAAGGAAGACAAACTGTCTTGAATTTATTTATTTTTTTCAATAGTGAGCTCGGTTCTTTTCTAAAAATAAACACTCCCAGTGAATTCCTTAAAATATAGGATTCAAACTAATTGGGCGACTACATTAGCTTGGAAAAATTATAGAAACATTCCATTACGTAATCAACCTAAACATTATCTAACTGCACATGCTACTGTACACAACCTTCTACCATATTTTCTATTTGAATTGTTTATGAAATTTTTTTTTTTATTATAAATTCAAAAATCACACTATTTTCCTTAAGCCTCATGGTATAATATACACATGGCAAGCTAGATGGACCGAGTGGGCAATTAATTAGCAAGCCCTGGTAAGAGAACATCCCCCGAGCATTCCGTGCCCACGGTCTTATCTCTCTACTATCCTAATGGGCCAGCGAGCCGTACCTCTCTTAATACACAATATTATCATAAGATCCCCCGAGATATGTGTGTCCAGTGCACGCATCAAACCCTACCTCAATCAACTAAGAATGTTGGTTGCTGCCTATTCGTCCATTACTAATTACACTTGTATTTTGTTTTTCGTCCTCCTTTTTGCATTACAGAATATTCCAACAATACTTAGGCGTACTTATTGAGCTATCCATTCTTGAAGATTAAATAACAAACTTTATCTATATATGAGGAACCCTTTGATTTTACATTTAACCATTTACTTACGGCCTAATCATCAATCACAGATAAGTGTTCATTGATGCTATTAACTAAGCGCAGGAAGGTAAACGGACTGAGAATTCCAAAATTATTTTGGGAAGGAGGTCAGGAGGAGTGATATAGGTATCACCTTCATTAGAAAAGTAGACTGGCGAACCCATGGTGCAGCAATTACGAAGGGGCAAAGTCCGCGATTTTTATAGGAGGGCTGTGTTACGCACACTCCGCGGTTCCCAACTCTGTTTAGTTCTAGACTTTGCTACCAAGGTGGGTGCGCTACTAAAACTGTAGCTCCTCACTTTTTCTCACGACAACACCATCTTTGCCATCACAAGAATAGAATCATAAATTCTCGCACCAAAGGCGAGACCAATAACCATTACAGTGGGAGGAAGATTTCGTTTCCTCGTCACCAAATAGTCAATTACATGCATAAGAGTAACATATAAACAACACTTACAAAAATAACACTCATATTTTTAACAAAATTTGTGATTTCATTTATAATAGTATACAACTGAAGTGTGAAGTGTTCCATACTAGACTTTTTTTACTTTCCCTTACTCTCTCAATAAGAGAAAGTATTAACGATCGTGCCAGATTTATGAAATCGAGTTTTCACGGGGTATACATGATTTGTGGTTCCCTAAATACGAAAAAAAAAAATGTTTTTAGCGAATGATTTGTGTGTGTGTGTTAACAGAATATCTCAAAAATCGCAAAGTCGCTGTTCCATCAATCTTGCTATTCCATTTAGGCATTATCACCGCATCAGACAGGAAGATTTCGGCGAAAGTCCATTAACCGGAAATGTGACTTTACTGAAGAGTTTTAGAGTTTTTCTCAATTTTTTCTCGAAAACAGGGTCAAAGATTTTCTTTAAACTTTGTATACTATCTATACATATAGTTACCTATCACTTTTATTTGAAAAATTTCCCCCGGGAATATTGATATTTGGTGATGGGGGGGACTGGGGGAATAATAGCGTTATGCTTAGTTTCCTCTAAAGTACCACTTCAATAAAATATATGGTTTTACCACCTACACTTAGATTTGGTATGGTAACTTCACAGATAAAAATGTATTACTTTTATTTGAGATATCCCCCCACCCAAATTATGTTGGTTAGTTGTACGGAATTCGTGGCTTAATTTTCTTATGTTGTATACAATTGGTTCAATGTTTTTAAAGCGTTTTACTGGGTCATAATATTTTTTTTTTTTTTTTTTTTTTATTTACTACATTGAAGCATTACAAGCTTATTGTAGGGAGTTGCTTACAAAGTTTAAAAAAATAAAAGTAAATATATGTTTAATATAATAAAAAAAAAATAATAAAATAAAATAAAATAAAATAAAAAATAAAAGCAATAACGGCAAAAATTTAGTCCATCTTGACAACTATTGCAAAACAGTTAGTCTTTCATTTTTAAATAACTTATAGTAACAGGATTAAGGTTTAGTTTATAAGCGGCATTTACCTTACTTAACAGTTTATGTTATTCATTAATTATAGATGAACGCAACATTAATACATTTGTAATAAAGTTATATATCTTAAAACAATCAAATTTCGACTGAACTGACAGTAAATTAAATAATTGTTCTTCTTTGCTAATAGTAGATAGAGTAGATAACTGAGGTAAATATTTTACTCTTAAACAGTCATAACTCGGACAAGCAATAAATAAATGAAATAATTCTTCATTTTCATAAAGATTACAAAGAGTGCAAAGCTGGTTAGGTTTTATTAAATAAGCTATTGCTTTATATACAATTTTTATAGAAAAATTACTGCAAGTTCTGAGTTGAAATATTATGCTACTGACATGGAATGGTAGAGAAAATAGTAAATAATTTTGAACAGCCGAAGTATTTAAGGGAATATTTTTATAATAAATACTGTAATTAGAGGAGTACAGCCTGGCTACATCAGAATTGTTTAAATTTGCTTCGTAGGTGGACAAAATTATATTCAAATTTTTTCGAATTACACAAGGATCCTGCCTTTCCCATAGATTATTGTAACCAACACTTATAAAAAATTCCTTTATTTGAGTTACCCAGTTAAACTTAATATTATTAGATGGTGAAGAATCGAGAAGTAATAGCCTATCATAACATATACGTGGGTCATAATATTATCATCTCTTCACGACCTGCCAAGATAGTATAGGTCGGTACTACCCCCCCAGCACACTACCCCACCACCTCTATATTGATGTTAGGACAAATATGTAAAATTTGAGTTTAAAAAAAAAAATTTATCATTTTATATATAATTTGTAAATAAATGGAGTAAGAAAAAGTCGTGTGTGAATGTATCATACAATATTCTTATTAATTAGCCTATTTATCATCTAATATACTTAGTTTCTTAAATAAATATCGATTGTGTTTAAGTATTGTAGGAATAAAAGCGACAATTCTCTTGGTATGTACCATTTCTACAGAGCTTTTACACTAGATAGCAGTAACAATTCTTAGTAACTGTACATGTAGATAATGAGTTTGCGTTGTTGTGTGTATGTTTGTGTGTGTGTGTGTGTGTGTGTGTGTGAGGGAAGGTGTGTTGAGCCCACACCCCTTGATTTTTCATTATCTTAGCTGTGATAAAGGGACAGTCAACATGATAACAGTTTTGTGTTGTTTATCGTGGCCGGCCAGATGGTCCGACTTATCGATCACAGGGCACATATGTTCTTACACCGCCTGCCACCCCCTTCCATAACAAAACTCGTTAACTTTACCTTCATTTAGATATACCTGTGTACACCCAGTTACACCCTGACGCAAATTCAAAATACACTTCACTATTGTTTAAAGTTTTAGTACGCAGGGCAGGAGAATTCTTATTATTCCGTTTTTGTAACTTTTTTCCTTGTTTTTTTTTTTTTAATAATTACGATTACACTGTAAGTTAATAAAATACATTTTTAAGACCTTTCCACTAAAAGAAAAAAAAAAAAAATCTGGTGTGAAACACTCACATAACTTTTTCTTATTCCTACTAAAAATTCACTTTGTATTAAATATAACTGACGCTCTGTTATCACATTCCCTAGATCTCCTAATTCAATAGAATTTTGTTATAAACTAGGTGGGGCAGATTTAAATAGAGTTATTTCTGCCTTTAGGAATTATAATTATATTTGTTTCTGTATTTAGGAATTATATTTGGCTCAAAAAATGACCTTCAATGACCATAAACATTTTATATCCACTAAATCAAGGAAAAATTCTAAGCTTTATTAATTTCCCCCACTCCTAGTAAGAAGAAGTAATGAGATCGTGTCAAATATTGACGATTATGGACAGCGCGGCAAGTCTAAGTTCTTCCTCACCAGTTAAGCGGTCTTTTTTAAAAACCTTGATGTCGAGGTTCGAGGTTCTACCTTGAAAATAAGTCTTTAAAAGTAATGTCATGACCAATTAAACTTTAGTAAAAACTCCATGTTTGAACAAATTTTGACACTTTGAATTGTAAATTAATAATTGTTGACAATCGACCGGTTTATTTTGGCAATATTCTATCTCGTCAAATTACCACCCATTTAGGGTTGCCCTACGCTGTGTGTAGTTTAATTCACTTGTAGTTTCTTCCGCTGATGTTTCTCCGTTTGTTTGTACATCTGTAAGAGTTCCTACCGCATCTAATAATTTACTCGTCTGTAATTGCTACATTTAATTTATTCACCATCGCTTCTTCTTGCTATTTTGGTGCTTTATCTTTAGTTTATTTTTATTTTATCTTCTTTTCGCTTCTTCCACATATTCCTTGCTATATATTCACTTCACAAGCATCTTCATTGCACTTCATTGCAGTATTTTAGCCTTTATTAGCTTCCGCTGCCTCTGCAGTGCCTCTCTTTAAAGAGTGTATCAGTTTTATTTTATTAATTATTTTGTATGGTATATTTTTACTTTCTCTCACTCCTAGTAAGAGGAAGTATTGTAATCGTGTCAAATTTTCGATATCATGTTTTCACCGGAAATATCCATTTTGAGGTCCCCTGAGTCCAAAAAGTGTTTTTTTTAGCAAATGGTCTGTGTGTGTGTGTGTGTGTGTGTGTGTTTGAACAGCATAGCTCAAAAACGACAAAAAGTTAAAAGTTGACATTCCGTTTAGGTATCACCATGGAATCTAACAGCACGTTATCTGTTAAAATTCCTCAACCGGAAGTACCACTTTACTAGTTGTTTTTTTTACGTTTTTGCGATTTTCTCAAAAATGGCTCCGACGATTTTCTTCAAAGTTGTTTTATCAACTACACGTACAAAGAGCTACAACTTCTATTTGAAACATTTCTCCGGGAAAATTTATTTAAGGGCACTTATGGGGAAGGGTGGGGTTACGGTTTCCTCTAAAGTGTTATTTCAGTTTATTACACAATTCTATCACCTAAATAATATTAATTAGAATTAAATATGTTGTCGAAATTCCGAGTTTGAAAAAATCGGATACCAGAAGTGCGTTTTTCCTAGGAAGTTTTTTTCACTTTTCTGCTTTTTTCTCTAAAACGACTCAAAATAATTTCTTTAAATTTGGAATGTGAACTACCCGTATATGAAGCTTTAACTTTTATTTCTAACATTCCTTCTGGTAATATCATTCAAGGGGGTTTCTGGGAAAGGGGTGAGTTTATGCTTTTCTCTAAAGTGTTGTAGTTAATTATACAAATCTACCATCTAAACAAAATTAATTAGAAATAAATAGATTGCCAAAATTCGGATTTTAGTAAATAAGGAAACCGGAAGTGCGTTTTTACTGTAAATTTTTTCAATATTGGCGATTTTCTCCATATGGCGAATTCCACTGTAAACTTTGTCAATCACAATTTTGAAAAATGGAGTAAGAGCAAGTTGTGAGAATGTGTCACACCAGATTTGTTTTTGTATCATCCCGCATCTGATGGTTTTTTAGCCTTTATATAAGCTTCTTCCCGCATTTGCTTTACTCATCTTCGAGTGTTTCATTTCTTCACTCAAACAATAATAATTCTAGTTAAAGAAAGTCGTTTGTATGTGTTCAAAACAGATTTTTTTTTTTTAAACATTCTCTTTTTGTAAGGTGTTCCACGTAAGATTTTAAAGTATGAAATAAATAGAGCTACCACAATGGGACATTACATCTATAAAGAATATTGTATTAGGAAGACAAACAGCTGAAAACTTAATAATTAAGGTAGAATGGAGTATTGTAGTGCACTGGACATAGCACACAAGGAATGCTATATTATTTCATTATTTGTCCCTTTCATAGCCCTTTGTGGTTTATATTTTACTTTGCAAACAACCAGCACGCGACCTTAGGTAAACACAAAGGGAATCTGATAGCTTTATTATCGAAAATATGTATGTCTTCTTATACGACATACACAACAAATCAATGAATTTTAATGTTTCGGTTACGGATATTTCCAACGAATATTCAATATTATAACTCCCTACCTATATTGCCTTAATGCTAACACTAAATGTTGTATTCGTATCACATTCTCTAAACTGCGTTTTGTTTTTCCAAGAATACATTTTTGGAAGTCGCTGGATTTCAAAAACAATCTGGTGTGAAACAATCACATTGTTACTGCTGCTGATACAATTTTATTAAAAATTATTCATTTGTCCCAACATAAGTTCAGTACAACGTTTGGATATACTAGGTGGGACCAGGCACGCCTACATCTGGAGCGATCAACACATGCAATTATTATTGATAAATTAGACTGTGAATTTCTGCAACATCCTCTTAAGGCCTGCGTCTCCCAGGTTAAGATATGTTTGTTATTTTGTGTGTGCGCGTGTGTCCTTCAAATTATGCGCCATCAATTTTCATAACAATGAAAACTATAATACATATGGAGAAGGAGAGAGAATGGATTCTAGAGAAATATGCTAGATAATATGGTGAACACTGTATAATGAAAATAAAACACAAACTGCAAAGACTTTAAAACAAAATAGAAGTTAGGTAGCGAGAGAAATATAAAGAAACAGACTGGCTGAGTGAACGTGCTGTTATAAAACTGTCCTGAATTGTACTACAGTCTCTATTTATTTATATGAATCAAACTGCGGAGTAACTAACTTTTGATTCATTTAGTGGGTGCTTCTCCGCTCTTCGAATCCTATGAATCCTTAATGATTCAGATCCCATTACAAAAACAAATATGCAAAACTGGCTCACATTTCAAAGAATTTATTACTGCCGCCTCAAAAAAATGAACCACTAGTGAGATGGGACAAGTGTATAATATCTGTATTGGGTGATTATGTCGAAAACTCTTGAGATCCACACACACAAACAGCTACAACATTTATTTGAAACATTTTTCCGGGAAAATTCATTTAAGGGCACTTTTGGTGGAGGGGTAGGGTTACATTTTTATCTAAAGTGCTATTTCAGTTTATTTGACAATTCTGTCATCTAAATAATGTTAATTAGAATTAAATATGTTGTTGAATTTCCAAGTTTGAAAAAATCGGATGACCGGAAGTGCGTTTACTTTACCACTTTACTAAATAACTATTTCACTTTTTTGGGATTTTCTCAAAAATGGTTCCAACGCTTTCCTTAGAAAATCCAATATAAACTACACATACAAAGATATCCAACTTTTATTTGAAACATTTCTCTGGGAAAATTCATTTAAGGGCACTTTTAGGGGAGTGATGGGGTTATATTTTTCTCTAAAGTGCTATCATAGTTGATAAAGTGTAAGTGGAAGATATATTATACAATTCTATCATCCAAACAAACTTAATTAGAAATAAATAGATGGTTAAAATTCCGACTTTCAAGAAAATCAGTAAACCGGAAGTGCGCTTTTACTGTACAGTTTTTTCAGTTTTCGACGAATTTCATTAAATTTGGTAACAAACTATAAAATTTGTCAATTATAATTTTGAGAACTGGAGTAAGAGAAAGTTGTCTGAGTGTTTTCTCACCAGAATTTTTTTTTTAAATATTTCTATATTCACTAACATATTTTTTTTTAAATGTCCAAGATTTAAACTTATAAACAAACGTACATTTGTATGTTGTGATTGGTTCCGTAGATCTGGAAAGCATCAGAGATATTTTCTGTGATAGCCTGTTTTGTTTTTGTGATAATCGGCCTGTTTGTGTGTTTCGGGCGTTTGTCCATCAGCAGCATGTTTTTGTCAAAACATTGTGATAACATAGACTTGCACAAAGCAAATTTGTATAACAGTTTAAAAAAAGATATCAACTGCCAGTCTATGGTATGGTGTGCCAGTCTATGGTATCACATTGTTATCCTGAAACACTGGTATCTCAAAAACATCCTGATGATGGGCGAACGCCGAAACCGGTCGATGACCATAAAAAGGAAGCCGGCTATCATGGAAAATATCTCTGATGTATATTTGATTACCATGGAAAGTGGAATACAAATAAATTTTATTAAATAATATATTTAATAAAAGATAAACCTTATTATTTTAATGTGATAGATGGGGCTGTGTTTTGATGAATAATTTCTTTCAAATCGAGGTAAATAAGTATAGATGTTGACGCGCCTCCAATTTAGAAAAAAAAAAAATGCATAAAACCACTAATTTCGTCTTCAATATCACACATTCATCACAATCCAGTGTTAAACATATGTTCAGAATAATAACAGTTATGAGCTTGCGCTAACGTCTGGCAGCTCACTGCTGCGTTAAAAAGAGCGAAGCACTTCTTTCACGGATGGACTTCTTCTTATAAAGATTTAAAGATTCTTTCTTTTATGTAATATTTGCAATCACTGCGTAATAGAAAAATGTTTGGGTAAATGTTTAATTAAATTTATTTTTCTACATTAATTTACTTCATTTTTATTTGTCTGTCTCTACACTATTATGGTTTAATTTGTGCGCCCCAAAATTTAGAAAACACGAGTTTTACTCGTCTTATATTTAGCAATGATTGACGATTCTGAAAATTGCAATGAGTAAACGTTGTTTTTATTTTTGAAAACTTTATGTTTGCCGGCGATATTTTTAGCGATTATCGTGAATGGTTGCAGATCCAATTTCTTTAATAAGACACAGGCCAGAAGGAAATTAATGGGATAAACTCCCGGGAGTGAATGTGTTAATGTGTTCCGGTAATTGAATATTGGGACTAGCAAGCCTCCACTACGGTCCAAAGAAACATCAAGATATGTGCCAAGGCTTTCAATTAACATCTCCTTCTCGAACATGCACCATGTGTTCAGTGTTTTCCTTACTTTAGTTTATGTCAAACTACTTTGTTTATCAAACAAACTAAAACCTTTTACTTGTTCTTCAGCATTAGTAAAAATATTAGTTTTACTTGTTTAAAATTTGATGGCCAGTTGAAGCTGATCCTATTTACAAAGCTTATTGTTTGCAATCTGTTAGTTGATTTCGTAAACAATATATTACTGAATGAATTGTGGTGTTGTTATGTTTAAATTGTCAAATAGATCGATCCACTTGTTTTATTTGGTCATTGTTTTCAAGCTATCGCTCCTTACAAAGCTCACATCAAGTGAACCCAGAGATACCAGTTTGGTCGTCTCTTACGTGGGCCAAGCAGAACATACTGCTGATTCTTAGTACCCATCAGAGAAACATTAAATTTTGCATTACATGGTGATATCCAGGTCTCTTGGAAATTCATCAAAGTTCCAAATGACACCCAACATACTTTTTCCAAGAATTCCCAATGTGCCATCAATTTTTTATTTTTTTAAACTTAAAGTAGAAATAAAAGATTTCAAAACAGACTTTCTTCTTTCAAATTGAACCATATATATATATATATTACGAATTCTTAAAGTAGATTTTCTTTGTGAAAAATATTTATTGAAATCCGTTGAATATTCGCTGAGAAATTGCAAATTTGAATTGAGAGAAATTCTCTACCTTCTGGTTGCTAATTATTCCACATTGCTGTTTGAGTTTCTAGTCAAATAAGGCAAAAACATATACACTTTAGCTGTTCAAAATGGGCACCATCACTAACTAACTAAATAACCACAAACATGCCATTTTTATTCCAGTTTTCATTGACTGTTGTCATTATACAATTAGGGACGAATTTCTACGCAGTGTTCAGAAATTTTTTCTTTAAGTTCTTTTACAGTGGTGAACAAAGTTCAAGTTGTCATAAACTATATTTTTTAGGTATTCCCCAGAGGAAGTGATCCGGGAACGATGAATAGGATCGTGCGTGCCAATTCATACACCCCGGTTAGTGAGAACCAGATAACTGTCCTCGTATTATGAGCTGGACATCCATCTTGCTGAAACTACATTATTTGCCGGTTTAAAAAAGGAAAATTTTCTAAGCACATCTGGGAGAAATTCAGACATTTAATGAAGATACCTGTCTGCGTTCAATGCTTGATTGTAAAAATAAGGACCTTATTAGGACGCACCACATATTTATCGAAATTATTATCTGATTCCGGTATGTAATATCTGGATTTTCATCTACCCACATTCAGAAATTCTAACTATTCAACAATCCATTATTCGTAAATTTACATTCCTCACTCCATAAAATAATCTTTCAAAACAAAAATGAAAAAAAAAAATGACTACATTGGATTATTCTCGTTTAATAGTTTATATATTATAATTCTATTCACAAAAACATAATGAATGACCAAATAAACTCAGACACTCTCTTTAAAATCATCCCCTACACCTAATCTAATTACAATCACAGGGTTGTATATTTGTATATTTGATTATTCATTATGTTTTTGTGGATAGTCTTGTGTTGGTATATTTCTGCTTTTTCTAGAATGTCCATTCGTCCTTCTATTGTGCCTAGGTATAAAAGGACTATTGTTTATTCGATACTTTGGGGTTCATGGCTGTTCTTTATAAGGGGTTAGCATAAGTGGAGTCTGTTTTGTTGTATTTGTATGAGCTCAAGTTTTCTTAAAATCTGCTCTGCCTTTGAAGCGTCTTCCAGTCTAGCCTATGTACAAACAGTTTATATTCTAGGCAACAAAAATCATCAACAAAAACAAAAATAATCGTGCTAAGATGGATGAAATTCCAGATATTATCCAGCATTGCGGACCCAAAATAACAAAAATAATCGTGCTAAGATGGATGAAATTCCAGATATTATCCAGCATTGCGGACCCAAAATAACAAAAATAATCGTGCTAAGATGGATGAAATTCCAGATATTATCCAGCATTGCGGACCCAAAATAACAAAAATAATTTATTTCAGAAACTAATCTAATTAACTTCATACACTAATGTAAATCGTTGCAACAATGCAAACGTAGAAGCAAGTACTTGATGATAACGGTAATTTATATGTTATACTTTTTTTTTCACTTACCAAATCGATTAACTCCCTTAGTCACGCAGAAATTGTACTAATAATAACGATTACTCCACGGATATTCTATCTTATACATATTATATGTCATTAGTTAAAAAGCTACTTCTGAAATGAACAATATTCTACAATGTTTATTTGAGTTTATATTTTAAAATATAAATTTTATTAGAAAACTTCATTAGAAATCTTGATTTCATTAGATTAGACAATTTCATTAGAAATCTTCATTAGAAAACGGACATTTAATTAATGACATATTATTTGTGTATCAATTTATAAATAATTTTATAGACTGTCCATATCTTCTTATAAATGAAATTTATTTCAACGTACCTTCTATTCAGACCACACACACACAATAATCTATTTTTAGTAAACTTTGCACAAATCAATTATTTATATCATTCTACACTTTAAAGCATTTTAAGACATGCTAATCTCTTTAACATTGACTTATTCAATACAACAGCTAAAATGATTAGAAGAATAAATTGGATTATCATAACTTTATTATGATTATATTTTATTTTGTTGTGTTTCGATTCAATGTTTCCTCTGTTTCAATGTTTCTTCTGTTATCTGTGTAATATTTTTAAAGTATTTTTTTTTTCCATATTGTATTTACCTATTTGTAGTTTATAATCAATGTATGACGGTTGTTTTAGTGAATTGTATTTTGTGTTTGCAATTATTTATGTTATATATCAGTGCTGTTTGCATAGTTATTTATTGTTAAAAAACAATGTATGCATTTTTTTCAGTTTTCTCCATTTTTTTGTTTTATGGAGTTAATTGATTTTGGTAAAGAGCAGCTCAGTTAAAGGTCTATCACTTTTAATTTTAAATATTTCTCCATGAAGATTATGATAATGAGAGGAGTAGCGGCTTTCCTCTAAAGCACCCACTCAGAGGAATATGTGATTCTGCTAAGAACTGTAGAACAGACTAAGGACGCCAGCAGACTAGCAGACTTGTTTGCCTGCTTGGTCCTAACCTATTGTATTTGTCAGTAAAGTTCAAAGGTCCGAATTGTTTACTTTTATTCCACGTCACTGGCGCAAACTTAATTATCAGTATGTTGCAAATGAAAATATCAAATAAAATTATTAATCCAAAAATTAAAAAAAAAATTAAATAAAAAAATTCCAATGAATATAATGTCGTGTGCATGTTTTAGATATTTATTATTTAGAAGTAGAATATTTAGTGTAGCAAGTGTATATAGAATTGTGGCCTGTATTAGTTCACAGCATAATGGCCCTGACAAGATAAATGATATGAGATATAAACATAGATTATATTCCTTTCTAAGGAAATTTACGTAGATAATACACATTTGGTCTAACTGGTAGCGATTACCGGACACGCAATGCCGGACAACAGTGACGTGTTGAGTATGTAGGGAGCTTTGTGTGCGGGCCTTGCTAACTTCTCACATGTGATTGAGCTTTCACATTACCTTTATCTAGTCCACCAATATTTCTTTCTTTAAATCCATTTCATATTGATTTATAAATGTATTTCATATTAATTTATATGTCGCGCCACTATAGTTTTTATTGCTTCACGAACGAATTAAATTTTATATAAAATTTATAAACAAATCAGATATAACTGGCTGCCATATCTATCTTCGACTGGTTGTCTGAATCCAGTAGTCTACATTATTCGAAGAACTTCAAATTATAAATAACGAATTAATTTTTATTCTAATAAAAATTTAACCTAAAGAAAGTAATACATATTTTTCGGGCGGATACTGGTGTAGGTGTAGAGATTATGAACATGGACTTGTAACTGGGAGAACCCCAATTCGAGTCACGCATATAACTGCTAAATTTTATATTCGTTTAAAAAAAAGTGTAAATAGTAGTCATCTTTTTTGTGTAAATGCCTGCTTCTTTTTGGTTGTCATCGACCGGTTTCGTTCGTTTACCCATCATCAAAATGTTTTTATCAAAACAGTATGATAACATAGACTTGTACAGAGAAAATTTGAGTTTATCAACTAAATTTTCTCTGTACAAGTCTATATTATCACACTGTTTTGACAAAAACATCCTGATGATGGGCAAACGCCCGAAACCGAGCCTTTGAAGAAGCAAGCAATCACGGAAAATAACTCTGATGCTTACCAGCTCTGCGAAACCAAACACAATCACAACAAGTAAAGTAGGTGCTTCAGCCCCCGTCAGCAACACTTAATTTGGTTGAACGAATTTTAGCACTCCATACACGGGACTCGAACTGGTGACCCGCCAGTTACAAGTCCATGCTCATAAATCACTACACCAACACCCTAACCCTAGAAATTTAATATAATAAATACATTATATATGAAAATACATGAGACCGTAAAAGAACTAAAAAACCTTCCTATTAGTTCCTCTCTTTATAAGTAAACAGAAAAGCAGCTCCGAGTTTCATCTGTTTTATTTTAAGCTATTTACTACCCCAAAAACACACACACACATATTTTATATAAATATAATATAAATTGTGCGAATAATATCAACACTGAAACACTACTATATTCACCTTTTATAAATTCTCACAACTTGAGTGTGTTTGTATAAACAAAACAAAAATTATGAAAAAGGAAAAATGCAAAAAATGAACTTGATATTCCGTTTAAATAAACAACATTAAATCTAACTGAAGATTTCCGCCAAATCCGTCAACCGGATATACGAATTTACAATTTACATAGTTCATTTATACGGGTAATACCCTATTACAAATTTCACATATAACTGAAAAGTACATTCGTACATCCAAAATATAATTCTTCCGGTAAAAGATATTTTTTCACACTCGTAATTTTGGAAACTTATTAAATTCTTATTAATATTATATAGACGATGGGATCGTATAATATATTCATATGGTACTTTAGAGGAAATACTGACGTCAGTCACCAATATCCCAGAACACCCCTTAAATGAATTTTCCTGGAAAAATGTTTAAAACAAAAGTTGTAGCACTTTTTATGATTAGATGATATATCAAATTTAAAGAAAATCGTTGGAGCTATTTTTGAGAAAACGGCAAAAAACGGAAACATATTTTTAGTTAAGTAGTACTTCCTCTCCAAGTTTCAGCTTTGTGTGTCATTTTTCGTACTAAATACCAAGTTTCAGCTTTGTGTGTAATTTTTCGTGTTATGCTGACCAAATACACAACAGAGATCAAATTAAAAAAAAAACAATTTTTCTGATTTGTGGACCTCAGAATGTGTATTTCCGGTGAAAACTTTGAAAATTTGATACAAAATTTGAACAATTTGATACTCATCGTAATACTTCCTCTTACAGCAGTAAGTAATACTTCCGCTTACAGCAGTAAGTAATACTTCCTCTTACAGCAGTAAGTAATACTTCCTCTTACAGCAGTAAGTAATACTTACTCTTACAGCAGTAAGTAATACTTCCTCGTACAGCAGTAAGTAATACTAAAAATCATTCCCTCTTACTACTCTAAAAGGAAGTTTTGCGATAATATCCAATTTCTAAATTGAATTATTACCTGAAATACAAGTTTTCAGGTTCTCTGAAGAAAATAATGTTAACTGCCAGGTTAGCTGGATTGTTACAGGTATATTGTGGTCCTGGGTACTATTTCCGGCCTTGGCCCTGCATTTTATAACCGGCCTTAGATATATTGATATTAGTAAAGTATTTTAGCTAACTGCCTCCGTCCATGATATATGATAGGTAGTTGGACCTTAAAGGCCACCGGAAAAAGTAGTATGCAAAATTTAAAGAAAACCGTTGGAGCCCTTTTTAGAGAACATCACCAAAATACTGAAAAAATAAAGATTCAGTAAAGCCGCACATCCGATTAACGGATTAAGACCGAAATGAATATCAAATTTTAGGTTCCTGAGAATTTTAACATGCACCTTCCAACACATTAACATGCAATTTTAACATGCACCTCCCAATAGTATTAAAAATATGCCAGATAAAAAAATCCAAATAATGTCCAAATTAATCTGCTAAAATTCCTCAACCACTCAATCACTATACTAGTGTTTTTATTTTTACTTTTTTGCGTTTTTCTCAAAAATGGCTCCAACTACTTTCTCCAAACTTAGTATATCAACTACACATACAATGGGCTACAACTTTTATTTGAAACATTTCTCTGGTGAGATTCATTTAAGGGCAGATATTAGGGAGGGGTGGGGTTAGGTTTTCATCTTAGGTGCTATTTCAGTTTATTAGACAATTCTGTCATCTAAATAATGTAAATTAGAATTGAATATGTTGTTTACTCTACCACTTTACTAAATGATTTTTCACTTTCTCGCGATTTTCTCAAAAATGGCTCCAACAATTTTCTTGAAACTTCTTGTATAAGCTAAACAAACAACGATCTAAAACTTCTATTTAAAACATTTCTCTAGGAAAACTTATTAAAGGGCACTTTTAGCAGGGAGGTGGGGTTATGTTTTCCTTTAAAGTGCTATTTCAGTTTATTACACAATTCTATCATCCAAACAAAATTAATTAGAAATAAATAGATGGCCAAAATTCCGATTTTCATGAAAATTAGTAAGCCGGAAGTGCGCTTTTACTGAACAGTTTTTTCAGTTTTCGACGAATCTCATTAAATTTGGTTTACAAACTAAAAATTGGTCAATTATAATTTTGGGAACTGGAATAAGAGAAAGTTGTGTGAGTGTTTCACACCAGATTTTTTTTTCATGCAAAATAGTTATTGAATGAGTAAATCTTTTGCATATTTGCTGTGATATCCAGTTGTGAGTGTAAAGAAATTCTCTGCCTTCTGGTTTGGGTTTATAGTCAAATAAAGAAAAACATATCACATTAGTTGTGCAAAATGGGCACCATCATATAAAATAAGCACAAACTCAACCTTTTTGTCCAGTTTTCATTGAGACTGTACTCTGTACCAAATCAGAACGGATTTCTTTGCAGGCTTCAGAAAAACTGTTTTTTTTAAGTACCTAAACAGTGATGACTGGGTTTAAGTTACCATAAACTTTATTTTTTAGGTAAACCATAGAGGAAGTAATCTAGAAGCGTAAGGCCTGAGGAGCGGCCGGGCCACAGAATAGGGCCAATCGGTCTTCCTCAGTAAGTGGATGACTTATTATTTATTTATTTCTTTATACATACGGGCAGAGCCCAATAATCAAACAATTACAAATTTAGGTATAATATATTAATCGCATAATTATGGCCCAACTTATAATAATTACAGTAATAAGTAATGATAATAAAATATATATAAAAAATGTTCAAAATACTATACAAAAAAATAAAAACTTAATAAAACTATATATGTACAAGAATATAATATAATACATAAAACTGCCTAAAGTTACTACCTAAAGTACGGCGTGATTCTAAAGAAGGTAGGTTTGTAAGCTCTTGTAGTGCAGGTATGTTATTAGAAGTACAAGGAATATTTAATTTAAAAGAAATCAGCTTAAAGAATTTATATTAAACATGTTCCAGTGAGTGTTTGTGAAAAAGAAGATAAGGAGACCAAACAGGAGAAGAAAAAATTCAAGTTGTGAGTGAACAAGAGACAGTAAAGATGTTTAACGGATGAAATATCATTGAAATTACGGGTGATTCGAGAAATGAAACCCAACAACTTCAGAGCTTTATTTACTGTTGTCTCAATATGGATGGAAAACGACAGGTCAGCATTATTAGCTAGACATCCATCTTGCTGAAGTACATCATTTCCAGCGTGCTAGAGGGACATTTTCAAGCTGATCTGGTAGAATTTCACTTAAGAAATGGAAGATACCTGTCTAAGTTCAATGTTTCATTTCAAAAAATACGGACTTACAATTATCCTCAATTAGGCTGCACCACACACGGATCGAAATTATTGTCCGATTCCCGAGTCCGATTGAAATAAATAAATAATAAATCATAAACGATGTAAATTCCAGTAAGAGAAAGTGGTGAAAGGGTTTCGCATCTTTATTTTAAAATGTTCTAAACTAATTCAATGTTTAATTTTATATTTTATTAAATGCCCTCATTCAATTAACTCTACTTTCAACCCTTTCAACCATACTGTATTTATACAAGCCTGTAGTACTTAATGTGGAAGATGCATAATAAATTATCCCTTATTGAGGAACAATATCCCTCTACCCTAAGGTTCGTGTGAGTGTTTCACACCAGATTTTATTAATATATTATTTGTGGATGGGAACCTATAAATAAGATACCCGTTCCCAAAAATTATGCATCCCACCAACACATTTAAACCTGAAAAAGAAATAAAAAATTATTATCGAATAACTCTTGAGGTGAGATGTTCTGAGATGTTTAAATGCAATCCGCAAACCGAAAATATCGGGTAATATGGTAGTAACATTCGCAAATACTTACTGCAAATTATATATATTTTTTTAATGCAATTGTAATTGCAATGAACAAATTTGATATACTATTAGAATTATAACTATTCAGTGGAGTATATAATCATTAAAATGTTGAACTGTATTGAAATGTCTAAAGGAAATTACCAATTGACAGATGTTTGGTCAATTCGCTACCAGAGTCAGCTAGTGTAGTCAGTATATATACGCCTACAGAGACTTTAAAAAACTTTGGGGATATTAATACATATGTCAGAAATACAACGTTTAGCTTTTCTTGAAAAGTGGAACTTAGTACGATGTAAACGTCCTAACCAATATGAAATATTAAGTGACATAAAATGCTTTGCTAAAATTGTGGCTGTGAAGAAAAATTGAAACGTTTTTTCCGGGAATAGATAACGTCTTATTGTCCTCGCATTATGAGCTGGACATTCTCAGAGGATGTAATTCAGAGGCGACAGGTCTGGGGAAGTGCGTGCCAATCCATTTTTACCCCGGTAAGTGCGTTCTAGATAACGCCTTACTATCTTCATATTTTGAAATGCGACATCCATCTTGCTGAAAATTACATCATTTGCCAGTGTCATGCTAGAGTGTCATTCTCGAGCAGATCTGCAAGAACGTCAATAAAGAAATGAAGATACCTGTCTACATTCAAAGTTTCATTGTAAAAATACGGCCCTAAAAATTGATCACCTACTAGGCCGCACCACATTATTGTATGACCCTGGTCCGAAATGTAATATCTGGTTTTTCATCTGCCGATATTCGGAAATTCCACCTATTCAATAATTAATTCGAAAATTTACATTCATCCCTCCATAAAATAATCTTTCAAAACAAAATGATAAAAAAAAAGTCAAGAAAAGTAAAAAAAAAATTCTTTTTGGATAACTCGGCGAAAATTCATGCACATCTCTCATTCAGTAACCAATTGTCATGACAAAAATCTGATGTGGTACACTCACTCCAATTTTCAAAATTGTGATTGACAAATTTTATAGTTAGTATACAAAATTTAATGAAATTGGACGGTGTTGTTATGGAGAAAATTGCAAAAAACTTATTTAATTCTAATTAATATTATTTAGATGATAGAATTGTGTAATAAACTGAAATAGCACTTTAGAGGACCCATAACCCCACCCCTCTCCCAAAAGTACCCTTAAATGAATTTTTCCGGAAAAATGTTTCAAATAAAAGTTGTAGCTCTTGGTATGTGTAGTTGATTTACAAAGTTTTATGAAAATCGTTGGAGCCATTTTTGAGAAAATTGCAAAAAAATAAAAAAAACTATTCAGTAATTTGCTACTTTCGGTTGAGGAATTTTGATCGATAACCTACTGTCCGGATCCCATGGTGATACCTAAACGGAATAGCATGATGATGTTTTGTTTTTGAGCTATACATACCCACACACAGACCATTTTCTGAAAACCACATTTTTGGACTCAATACGGAAATTTCCGGTGAAAACATGATATCGAAAATTTGGCAAGATTAAAATACTTCCTCTTACTAGGAGTAAGAGAAAGTAAAAATCTCCTTTAGGAAATCGTTAAAAAAAGACTATTGGTTTGATTTGAAATAAGAAAGTTGGTTTAATATTATTTTTAAGTACGCTACCATTTAATTTTTACTTTCTCTTACTCCTAGTAAGAGGAAGTATTGTAATCGTGCCAAATTTGTGTGAACAGCATAATTCAAAAACGAAAAATCGTAGAAAGTTTAAACTTGATATTCCATTTAGGTATCGCCATGGGATCTGACAGTAGGTCAGCGGTCAAAATTCCTCTACCGGAAGTACCACTTTACAAAATAAATTTTCACTTTTTTGCCTTTTTTTCCAAAATGGCTCCAACGATTTTCTTTAAACTTGTAATATCAACTGCACATACAAAGATCTAAATTTTTATTTGAAATATTTCTCCGGGAAAATGCGTTTAAGGTCACATCTAGCGGAGGGGGATGGGTGGGTTGTCCTCTAAAGTGCTATTTCAGTTTATTACACAATTCAATCAGCTAAATAATATTAATTAGAATTAAATATGTTGTTGAATTCCAAGTTTGAAGAATTACCACATGACCGAAAGTGCATTTTTAATGAAAAGTATTTTTCAGATTTCTGGCATTTTTTTACTTTCTTGTAATTTCCTGAAAAATGGCTCCGACAATTTTCTTCAAACTTGTTTTATTAACTGCACATACAAAGATCTACAACTTTTATTTAAAACATTTCTCTGAAAAAATTCAGTTTAGGGCATTTGGAAGGAGGGGTGGGGTTAGGTTTTCCTCTAAAGTGCTATTTCAGTTGAATATACAATTCTGTCATCTAAATAATATTAATAAGAATTAAATGTGTTGATGAAATTCTGAGTTTGAAAAAATCGGATGACCGGAAGTGCGTTTTTACTGAAATGTATTTTTCAGTTTCCTGGTATTTTGAAGAAAACGGCTCCAACGATTTTCTTTAAACTAGGAAAGTGAACTAGACAAACTTTTATTTGAAACATTTCTCCTGGTGAAATCTTTAAAGGGGCTTTTTGGGCAGGTGTGGGGTTATGTTTTTTCTAATGCGCTATCCTAGTTAATTATACGATTCTAACATCCAAACAAAATTAATTAGAAATAAATAGATGGCCAAAATTCCGAGTTTCAAGAAAATTAGTAAACCTGAAGTGCGCTTTTACTGAACATATTCAGTTTTCGACGAACTGCAAAGAATTTCATCAAATTTGGTACAAAACAACAAAAATTTTAAATTAGGTACAATTTTGAAAACTGGAGTACGAGAAAGTTGTGTGAGTGTTTCACACCAGATTTTTGTTTTTTATCTTACGTACTTTCCAAATGAAGTAGCTGGTGTATGGTAAAATTGGCATTCTGTGGAATTAAATGTCTCTCACTTTAATTTGCAATGTTTTCCCAGCGAGCTTGTTTCAGTAGAATGTGTGAGTGTTGGGAGATATAATTGTTATTTAAAAAAAAAAATAATAGTAAAAAATAGGATGGTCATAATTACCTATATAACAGAAAATTTCTCTTAGTGATAAATTCCTTACACTAGACTACCATACTTAACGACTAAATCTAAGTTGTCCAGTAGCACGATGTAGGAGAAACATTGTTTTACAATGATATACCGCTTGGAAATATCTTTAGCAAGTTGTCTTAGGCAAAGGGAGCATAGTGGCGGCATAGCGTTCAACTTTATGATTTACTAGTGATCACTCGCTTTCTAAAATTAATAAGCTTGCCCACTACTATTAGCCAATACCCGTCTACAAACTACTGACCGGTCCGAGTTTAAGCCTTCTGTAGGTGGAGAATATAGAAGAGGGACTGGCACTTCCACTGGCCGACTCTGGCCGACTTAAGGTAAGCCCGTTTCCTGCCAACTCCGTTCCAGGGGACCCGGCTAGCAGCTTTACATACTTTCAAGTGAGTTGTCCAGTTACTATAAGGGAGTACTAGTGTGGGGGGTTGTTTGAAAGTCTGAGCTAGGGACTTAGATACGCTCTACCACAAGTACATTGCACGCTTCACTCCACATATCCCATACACTCTTCGAGGTATTTCCTTTGTTAAAATGATTACTACAACAACTTTGACTTTAGAGCATAATTATTTTCTTTCAAGGTGTCCAACTGAAAATGCCTCAGATATTCTATCATAGTTTAATTACAAATCGTGATTTTAGAATATTACAAAAATTGTTACTTATACGGATGTTCAAATTTTTAAACGCTAATTTTGGAAATCTAAGACGATTATTATTATTATTATTATTATTCTTATTATTATTATTATTATTATTATTATTATTATTATTATTATTATTATTATTATTTATTATTTTATTATTTGTAAACCTTCAATTACTTTCTTTTAATTCTCCTGATAAGAGGGAGATTTTGAGCGTTCAAATATTCACGGAAAAAAGATATTTTGAGGTCCTCTGATTAAAAAAAAACTATAAGCGATTTTAGCGAATGGTTTTAGAGTCTCTGTTGTATCTATAGTTAAGCAAAATATAGTTGCAACAACAAATTATATCCTAAAGTTTTATTAGTTGAAATGTAATTACAATTAACAAATACAAATGTAATTATTGTATCAGAGACATTTTCCGTGATAGGCTGCTTCTTTTTGTGGTCACCGACCGGTTTCGGGCGTTCGCCTATCTTCAGGATGCTTTCGTCACACAGTGTGATAACATAGATTTGCACAGACCAAATTCAGTTTACATACTGACTAGTCTTTTAAATGTATTTAAAAACTAAACTCTTAAACTAGGTCAATAGGGGTAGGGGGGTGATACCTGAGTGGAAAAAGGGTCGCGTGTTTGGGTTTTTAGAGGGGCATATTTTTCTTAAAATGGAAACATCCAACATGTGGAGGTCTAATCTTAAACTCCGTTGTGACCACAAAAAGAAGCAGCCTATCACGGAAAATGTCTCTGATGCTTTCCAGCTCTGCGGAACCAACCACAACAAGTAATTATTGTAGTTGCTTTTGTAGTTTTATTATTTTTTTCCAACTAAAATTGTTGTAATTCAAACTCATAACTACAACTAGTAATTGAGAAAAAGTAGTTGCAAAAGCAACAACCATCTTGAAATATTTCAGAAACAAAAAATCGCAGGAAGTTCAAACTTGGAGTTTCGTTTAGGTACCGTCACCAGATCTCACTTAAAGATATTGAGCAAAATCCATCAAACGGAAGTACGACTTTACTGAATTTTTTTCGCAATTTTTTTGCTTTAAACTTTGTATACTGTCTACACTAATTAATCTCTATTACTTTTATTAGAAACATTTTTTCCCGCAAAAAAAAAAAAATTTATATATTTCCGACTAAGACAGACACTCAAAACTAGCATTAAATAGCAAAGTACTTATCTACAATCTACAATCTACCAATTTGGTCTTACAGACTCAAGTTATGGGGCTCAACCAAGCGTTCAAACATCCACCGCCTCCAAACCTTACAATCCAAAATAAACCGTTGTATATCCAATGCTCCTTTTTACATTTCTACCCATGACAATATATTCCGTTCTCCAGATTCCATTTATAAGTGACCTAGTCCCAAATACGTTACCGCAAATTTCACATCCGTTTCCACATCATTACAATCCATTTATTCATCAACTTTCCTCAGTAATCTATTCCAGATAACCCTCATCGACGACTGAGGCGTTATCACGATATCTCTCTCGATCTATCACGAAATAGTGTGCATTGTCCCCTTTTACCGTCATTGTAAGTCATCTCATTTGCTTGTTGTTTGATTCGCAAGCGTACCAGCTGTTGTAAATTTTCAAATAAATAAAAAAAAAAATATTCCTGTGAAATCGTGGCGTAAAATTTCAAATGTTATATAGGCTTTCTTCCCGTGATACGCCTTTCCACTTGGTACTGGGGGGGTAGTTTAAACCATCTTGGGTTTAACTCCCCCGTTGCAAGCAACGGGATCGTTTAACAAGAGAGGGATGTCACCACCATGGAGACACTGTTAGTGCAATACCTCTCCATGGAACTTGACCCATTTAAGGACAGGTTGTGATACGCTCAACCAGCGCGCAAAGTAATCCCACAAATTGGTCACACTTCACTCGCAAAAGCTAGGGAAGGCAACCCCTAGCAGGTTGTGGTGAACCACGCACGCCCAGCAAGTGCGCTTCCAGCTACGGGCTGGCACCGGAGTTTAATTTATATTGCAAGTCTCCTCCCGCTCAACTCATGACCTCGGTCATTGGAGTTGTTGGCTAAAACACGGCCACTACGAATCCAACCTCAATTTCAAGCAATTGGCTTGGAAACTGGTGCTTGCACCCGTAGTTCAGTATTTCAACTCTAACAAGCTAGCGTGACTGATCGCACGCCCGATGGATCTAATGTCCATCTACTGATTCCTGTCCATTGCCTCAAGTACAGGGGTTCAGTAACCCAGGATACTTACAGGCAACCCTGCAAGCGGAAAGGTTCAGGATTGGTGGGGCTGAGGGCCAGAGGCTGATTGCACCCCGAAGGGTGGGCGATGGTGACGCCACATACCCACGCAGTTGGTTTAGTGTTTTTAGTGCACTCTACTAGGCTATAATGTAAGCACTTCTCTAGCTTATACTAGACAGATCTATATTCTACCGCCTCCTCTATATTTATGTTAGGATAAATATTATGTAAAATTTAAGTATAAAAATAATTTCATTTCATATAATATAATTATACTATTAGGATTAAGAGAAAGTTGTGTGAGTGTTTCACACCAGATTTTTTTTTTCTATCTTTTATTATTACTGGATTTCAGAGTGTACATAACCTAATAGACCTGTTCTCTTAGTGCAGTCAGTTAATGTGTGACCACTGTGTGACAAATAAACATATAAGTACTTGAATGTGTCTTTTTAATAAAGCGTTAAAGATGTAAGATAAACTGAATGCGTGAATGCCATACATTTTCTGGCTCTCAGTTAGCTCCCTAGCAAAAGTTGAAGTCTGTTTAAACCTGAAATAAACTTACAGATTGCACTGACTGTCCGTCAGTGACTGTCTAAACTCGATTATTCATGTAAAAATATTTTTGATAAAAGTGACCGATATATCTGTTAATTTAGCAGTCCAAATTAAAAAAAATAAAAAAAATATGGTGTGAAACACTCACACAACTTTCTCTTAATCCAGTTCTCAAAATTGTAATTGACAAATTTTATACTTTGTGTATCAAGAATTTGATGAAATTCGTCGAAAAATGAAAAACCCGTTCCGTAAAAACGCACTTCACTTTACTAATTTTCTTGAAACTTGGAATTTTGGCAATCTATTTATTTCTAATTAAGTTTGTTTGGATGGTAGAATTGTATAATCAACTCTAGTGGAAGAAGAAATGCAAAAATAAATAGTTTTGAAAAATATTTTAAATGAAATAATTTTGGCAAAAATAATGTATTTTAGAGTCAGGTACTATAATTTAAGGTCATTGTTGCTAAAGAGACAAAAGCACCAGGAATCCGTTAGGAAAATAACAATGCCACTTGGCCAACTGTTTTGTAAGATAAAATCCCCCGTTAGAGAGGGCATTCCTTCAAGACAGTCTGCATTCTGTTTCAAAGCCAGAACACTTGCTTCAGGAACCGCTCTCTTAAACTTAGTGCCAGTGATAGAGATTTGCCTTTATTCTAGATAAACATCTGATTTATTAAAAGACAGTTTGTTGTAGACACCGAAGCAGAACACTTGTTTTTCGCTCTCTTTTAGCATCAGTGCATATTATTAAGTTTATAATATCTTGCAAATAACTTGTAGTTATTATTTCAATAGAATATATTTATTGTTAGCAGTGGTGACTACTTTCTTTATTCTGATACTTCCCTCTCTTAAACATATATACTTACAAGCCCTTTTACTAAACCGCTCGTGCTACTACAAACATACAACATCACCAATAACAATCCCCCCCCCTAAAAGTGCACTTAAATGAATTTTCCGAGAGAAATGTTCTAAATAAAAGATGTAGATCATTGTATGCTTAGTTTATATAAGAAGTTTCAAGAAAATCGTCGGAGCCATTTCTGAGAAAATTGCAAAAAATTGGAAAAAAATCAATCAGTAATGTGATACTTCCGGTTGAGGAATTTTGACAGATGACCTAGTGTTGGATTCCATGGTGATGCCTAAATGGAATATCAAGTTTGAACTTTCTAAGGTTTTTCGTTTTTGAGCTATGCTGTTCACATACACACACAGACCAGACCATTTGCTAAAAACCACTTTTTTGGGCTCAGGGGACCTCAAAACGGATATTTCCGGTGAAAACTGGATATCGAAAATTTTACACGATTACAATACTACCTCTTTTGCTAGGAGTAAGAGAAAGTAAAAAATCGTTATTGTCGTTTTCATGAAAATTTCCAAAACTCAAAAACCAATTGTGTAAATCGCACTTCCATTCCAGTTAACCGTTTTTCTTCCAAGTTGAAATTTCTAGTAATGAATTTAACCCTAGAATTACAGGATGGGATAATCGGTTATCCCCAGCAAATATATTTGTTAACGTAAAGTTGGCCCACATTATTACTTTCTTTTACTCCTAGTTAGAGGAAGTATTACGAACTTGCTAGATTTTCGAAATTGAATATTCACCGGAAATACATTTTTTGGATTCCCCTGAATACGATAAAAAGTTTGTTAGCGCATGGTCTATGTATTTTAACAGAATATCTCAAAAATGAAAAGTTGCAGGAAGCTGAAACTTCGTATACTGTTTAGGCCACTACCACCGCATCAGATACGAAGATTTCGGGCAAAATCCATCAACCGAAAGTACAAAGTTGTTGACTGTTTTTTTTTTTTTTTTTTTTTTTTAGTTTTCCGTGATTTTCTGATTTTCTGGAAAATGGCTTCAACGATTTTCTTTAAACTCTGTATACTATCTACACACTATCTGCATAATATCTACATACTATCTGCATTCTATCTACATACTATCTCCATACTATCTGCATACTATCTACATACTATCTACACACTATCTGCATACTATCAACATACTATCTGCATACTATCTACACACTTTCTGCATAATATCAACATACTATCTGCATACTATCTACATACTATCTGCATACTATCTACATACTATCTGCATACTATCTACACACTATCTGCATACTATCTACACACTATCTGCATACTATCTACATACTATATGCATACTGTCTACATACTATCTGCATAATATCTACATACTATCTGCACACTTTCTACATACTATCTACACACATAAATACCTATCTCCTTTTATTTGTAACATTTTCCCGGGAAAAGTAACATTTTTTGGGAGTTCTGGGGAAACGGTAACGCTATACTTTCCTCTAAAGTACCACTTCAGTATAATATATGGTTCTACCATTTATATATTATCAATATCATTAGAAGAATTGCTAGAATTTTAAATTTGTAGAAAAATTCGATTAACCGGAAGTGCATCTTTGCAGAATAAGTTATTGAGTTTTTTTTTTAATTTTCTCGAAAACATTTATAACGACCGCCTGTTGATGTGCTAACTGCACAGATATAAACGTAACGCTGTTATTTGAAATACCCCCCCCCCATTTATTTTGTATAGTTGTACGTAATATATGGCGCTAAATTTCAAATGACACAGGCAGTTGTTGGATGTTTGTGGTGCGCTTACTGGGCCATAACATAATCACGTCTCTACCTGCCAAGATTAGTAGGCAGATACGTATCTCCCCCCACCATCTTTTTTATAGGGATAAAGAAAGAGTAGCGAGTGCTTCACACCAGATTTCCCGTATTAAGAAGATCCGATAATTGCGTTCCCACTGTAAAATCGATATCAAAAATTTGACACGTTCGCATTAACTGAGAAAATAAAAAACCAGAGTGTTCGTTTGCAGAATGTAATACGTGACAAACTTGATTTCCTGTCTTTGGTCATTACTTTTTTTATTCGTTTAACAATTGGAATATGTTTTCTTGAAAACAGTATGAGATCTAAGGTTTGTTATGATGGTAAAGTTAATATTGTCGTTAAAATGCTACATCTAGAAGTGTGTGCAATTTACATGCTGTAGAATAAATAAGAAAGGTCACTTTTACAAGGCATAGAAAGTGGAAGAAACTGCAAGAAGGTTTGGGCCCTCGCCCGGTAATAAAGAGTGGCACATAAAACTGGTGACTGCATTGTTTAGGCTTAATGTGAACAAGGGTATTATCCATTCAAAGGGAAACTACACAAAGCCTCACGAATATTATCTTCTTCGAATTTCATCTGTATTGCAATTTTTTTTTATATTTACCTAGTTGTCTTTGTAGAAACTGCTCAAAATTTAAGGATGAATCAAGAACATTTTCCTAGTACTAAATAAAATAAAAAAAAATCTGGTGTGAAACACTCACACAACTTTCTCTTACTACAGTTTACCAAAAATTGTAATTGACCAATCTTATACTTAGTATACCAAATTTAATGAAATTCGTCGGTTTTATATGGACAAAATTGCGAAAACTGAAAAACTGTTTAGTAAATACCCACTTCCGGTTAACTCATTATTTTTTTTTTTTTGGAAACTCGGAAGATTGGCAGTCTAATTATTTCTAAGTAATTTTTGTTTACATGGTAGAATTGTATAATCAACTAAGATAAGCAGTTTAGAAAAAAAAATAAAACTACTTATATTATTATTATAAGTACTTTATTTTTTTTTAAAAGAATAATACAGTAGATGCTGAAATACATTAGTACAAAAGCATGGCAAAGAGCCGTCTGCTAGAGTTTACAACCAATTACGAAAAAACAAAAAATAATACAAAAAAGAAAAATTATGAAAACATCAAGAATTACACTAGAACTGAAACAGAACTGGGATAAGATATCAAAGTAAGAAAGAAAAAAAAAAAAAGTATTAACACAACTAATGGTTAAATAAATCAAACATCGTTTTATAAATTACAACAAAAAACTGAAAAGCTAACCTAAAGGGTCTGAGATCCTGACGTGCCTAACTCTCCAAGCGTGGCGGGCATAAGCAATTAAAGGATGACAAGGCCGTTGTCCGGATAGGTAAACAATAATTTCTCCTCCAGAAAGTGAACATTTGCCGAGATGGAGGAGCCGCACATCCAATAAAGCAGGACATTCTGCCAGAAGTGAAACAAATCCTCCCGTACTTGGCAGTTACAGAGAGGACACATTTCTCGTTCGGAATCTTTCTCCAACCAAGGGGAATAATTTAGGTATAACAGTTCTGCTCTTAGTTTCAGCAACCAGCATATCTCTGAGAGTCTGAGGTTATTGAATAGGGACGATGTTACAAATGACTTATGGTCAGTGATTAAAGTTTTATACAAAAAAAAGCGCTCAGAATTCCCTGCACGACAGAATGACTCTTCGATGCGAACTGATCTAATTTTATTAAGTAGGTTCGAAAGTTGATCACTCCATTTATCACGATCATTAAGAGTACAAGATAGGTCGCTGGAAAAATCACGCGCCATCGAAAGCCAGTGTTTAAACCAAAACAGTTTCTTCTGAATAATTTCAGTTGCGACAATTTTCGGGAGGCGATGATTGTCAAGAGCTAGAGTTCTGAGGCAGTATTTGAAGTGCAGAGCAAGGGTGAAGGTCTCCAACGGTTCAAGAGCACACTCAATCGATAAAAAAAAAAAAAATAAAATAAAAAAAAAATAAAAAAATAAAACTACTTATATTGATTAATAATAATTAAGATTTAAAAATACTAATAAACTTAAATAACTCAGAATTCAAGATTAGCTATTTTAAAGAAAACTTACAGACGGTAAATTAGTGGGGGAGAGAGAGAGAGAATATGAAATCAAAATAAAATAACAACATTAATACAAAAAAAAAACACTTAACACAACTTTCTCTTACTCCAGTTCTCAAAATTTATAATTGCCAAATTTTCTAGTTTATGTACCAAATTTAATGAAATGCGCCGAAAACTGAAAAAAAAACTGTTCAGTAAAAGCGCACTGCTGGTTTACTAATTTTCTTGAAACTCGGAATTTTGGCAATCTATTTATTTCTAATTAAGTTTGCTTCGATGATAGAATTGCATAAAGTGTTATGGATAGCACTTTACAGACAAACATAATCACACCCCTCCCCTAAAAGTGCCCTTAAATGAATTTCCCAGAGAAATGTTATAAATAAAAGTTGTACATCTTTGTGTAGTTTATATAGGAAGTTTCAAGAAAATTGTCGAAGCCATTCTTGAGAAAATTGCAAAAAAAGTAAAAAAAAAAAACTTGTAATGTGGTACTTCCGGTTGAGGAATTTTGACAGATAACTTACTGTCAGATCCGATGGTGATACCTAAACGGTATATCAAGTTTCAACTTTATACGGTTTTTCGTTTTTGAGCTATGCTGTTCACATACGTAAATACAATACACATACACACACACACACACACACTTTTCTAAAAACTACTTTTTTGGACTCAGAGGACCTCAAAACGGATATTTCCGGTGAAAACTCGATATCGAAAATTTGACACGATTACAATACTTCTTCTTACTTGGAGTAAGAGAAAGTAATAGTATGAATTAATTCATATATATTCTATAGATATTTAACTAATCGATAAAGAGGATATCGGGAGTGTATATAAATGAATAAAAAACATAATTTTTAATTCAGAACAAACAGAACAAGAAAAAACAAATTAGTACTGGCTAATAAACAATAAGACTATTTTCTAAGGCAAGAGATTAGCTCAGTGGTAGCGTGCTGAACTAGCAACTCGGAGGTCCCGGGTTCAAAGCATGCTGCCCTTAAATTTTCTCTTCTTAGAAGCCTCTGCAGATCATTATGCGGTGATGGCAGGGGCGGCTCTAGCTCGTGTAGCGCCCGTGTGCAATGAAACCCTGGCGCCCCCTAGGCCTGACCCCCCGGCTATAACTATTAACTTTGCCGTCGTAACAAGAAAGTTTTTTCATATTCCAACAAGCTATTTTATAAGTAGGTATAGCTTACAGTATGGTATTAGTTACGGCCTTTCTTCTTATGACGGCAGAATAACACTCATTGTTTTTATGCCTGTAGCACATCTCTGTTGCGAAACTAAGCGGCGAACCGCGATAGTTCATGTTTCGTCTTGTGTTTTAAGTTTTATGGACAGCGAAATAGAAGCGAAATGTATCGAATTTCTGTTTCGCTGCCCATAGAACTTACAACACAAGGCGTAACTCTATCGCGGTTTTGCCGCTCGAGTTCCGCAGCGGAAGTGTGCTACATTTTAACCTCTTCTTCCCTAATAGGGAAGAAGAGGTTAAAAATAAAACATGTGGTAAATTTTAATAATTAGAACTTTTTATTAAACTCTTATTTATCTTATATACATTACATTAAAAAACCCTATTATATACTTATAGCTATTTAAACTGTTATTTATCTTATCTACATTACAGTACCAGCCTATGTACCTAAGTAAGTATATAAATTACAAACAAAATATTTAAGAAAAAATCACTTTTCGTGCTTTTGCATGAGCGAAATCTTTAATTATGTCATCAATCTCAATTTTTACGTCATGTTCAATACTTATTAATGACAAATTTGTTAACCTACTTTGCGTCAATGTTGATCTATGGTAGTTTTTAATTATTTTAAGTTTAGAAAAGGATCTTTCACTTTGAGCTACAGTAACTGGTAATGTAAGGTAAATCCTAAGTGCTATGGACAGATTCGGGAACACTGAAATTAAGTTATTCTTAAACAAATAGTTTAAAATATCCAATGGCGAAGTTGAATCAGTGTCAAACATCGGTAATGTCTTAGCTGTCTCAGGGAGCGCCGCGGCGCCCCCTGAGACGGCGGCGCCCGTGTGCATTGCACACCCTGCACTATAGGTTAAGCCGCCCCTGGGTGATGGGCAGAGAGAACATTGTCCGGAGGCCGGCAGTGCACTGAGAAGGCTGCGGGCGCCAATGACCATAGATGTTGACGCGCCTTAAAAAGTAAAAATAAATGAAAAATAATAGTAAAGAAGAGACAAAAGAATGAATAATTAAATTTACGTAAACAGGCAAAATTAAAAAAAAAAAATTGTTGCAAACTCTTGATTAATAGGTCTGTGAGAAATAGAAATGAGCTTTATCATTTTATTTACCTTTTCTACAAATACTAAATTGTTGGGGGAATCATTTTTATTTGGGTTTGATGAAGTTATAATTAAATTTTTTGCTAATGAAAACGTCGGAGTTGATCTTATTTATGCAGTACTCTAAATAGAATTAAAGGCTAGGAAATAAATTAGAGTAATTTTTTTTTAATATTATTTCTAATTTTGTGAAGATTGATTTATTTTAGCATCTGAGTTCAGGAAAATTGTACTCACACGTTGGTCTAGTGGCTAGCGCAATCGTCTTAGGATGGAGAATTCTCAGGGTTTGATTCCCGTGATGGCAAAGTTGGTGTTGACCCAGCATCGTGAAAAAGAATGGTAGCGCGCACCTAGGAGCGAAGGACGGAACTAAACGGCAATTGAACTTGTGGCGTGCCTTCCACACGCCGGCCAACACATATCGCCGCCTAGCAAGCCTTGGTGGCTCTTCACGGGTTCACGGGTTGTTTAAGCCGTAGGTTTTTTTTTTTTGTTTTTTTTGAGCGGGAATTCTAAGAAGGAAATTCCCTTATCCGCTCCATGCCCTACCTTATGTTAGTGCGCTTCATCAGGTATCTCTGTGTGTGAGTGTATTTCCTTATATCCAAAATAGTATCCTTACTTCACATAATTAACTGTCTGTTTCCGGTTTTGTTTGTGCTAAAGAATTCTGCCTTGTTCGTGTATACTTATATACGTGTTTTTATATTTCTACAACCATTTATTAATCGGTTTTCTCATATATATTTTGTTTTGGATTACATTAAATTACAAGGTTTTAGCTATAACTGTATTTGCTAAACTGTATTTACCGGTTGTCAGCTCTGCCAACAACCCTAACAAAAATTTCAAAATTGTACATTTTCAGAATTATTTGGTGGCTTTTGAGGTTTGAAGATGAGGGAATTAAGTAATCCATCTTCCAAAGTAATCCATAATTCTCAAACTTTGAATCTGTGGTAGAAGCTATAGATTTGGGATTTTCCATTTTCTAAACAACAATAAATTATAATTATTGAATCCATCTAAGGTATTTAATAAATTACTGTTTTTTTTTTATTTATTATTATTATTATTATATTTAAGACAAGGAAGTTACTTCCATTATTTGTGCAAGGAGTAAGTGAGTCAGGTAACATCCTTTTTTTATTTCCTTCATAATTTATCTATAGGTAGTACTTTGAGTCACAAACACTTACATTGAGTAACATCATTTCTTAACTTTCTACATATTGAAAGTTTTCCTTTATAAAAATTGGTCCGAAATTTTGGATTTTTTTTTTAAATTGTCTATATAATTGAAATTAAGTGAAATTATATTTTACGACCCAGCTTTATGCAGTTTAACAATACAAATTATTTGTGAAAAATTGACGCTACATTTTCTTTTTATATTCTTGATACTTATCATTCAACTCCTTCCTTCTTTACCAAGTTCTTATTCGACATCACTTAAACTCTTATGTGATAATTCTATAAGCATAAGTTTTAATTTATAGTATTCAAACAATAAGTATTTTGCTGAAAGTTTAATACAAGTTATTGGAAAAAAATTTATAGACCAACTGTTGTCACGAAAAAACCTATCTTTTATTACTCCAACTTTCCGAAAAGCTTGTAAATGATCTGGGGCGGTGAAAATGTATTTACAATAATTTAGTGGTTCAGGTTGCTTAAAATTTAATAAATTCAAATTTTGCAGATTCATTAGCTTTTATAGCCTACTAAGAAAAATTTTTTGAACATTACATGAAAAAAAAATAAAATAAAACTATTATTCAAAAAATCAATATTACACTTAAGGGTTTAAATAAAAATAAAAAAAACATATTAATTAAAGAATATCATTTATTCCATTTCTATAACTCACTATAAAGAAGTAACAAAATGACAAAATTGCTAATTCTTAAAATGCACAGCAAAAATACTATCTATGCTAGCTCTCTCTTGTTACGGATTTGATAACCAAATTTGATACTTCACTGATTCTATAACCTAAGCATTATTTGGGTTTTTGTTTTGCAAGCGCGTGGTGAACTTTAGTTTTTTGTTTTTTAGTTGTTTCTCAAATTTTCAAATTAAAATGAATACATTTTTAAATGATATTTTGAAAAAGTAAGCACGTAAAGTGGAAATCGAATAAATACAAAATGTAACAAGCTATTGCTTTCTTCTCTCAAATGAATTTTTTTTTTTTTCAGAGTAGTAGGATTAAAATGTATAGTGGTCTCAGACAGAGATGGTGTAATCATCATTAAAGGTAATTATTAAAGAATAAATAAAAATGATTAATTATTGTCATTATAATTATTTCAAGTAAAAAATTTGATCATTTTTTCATTCAGGTTATATTATAAATTTTATTTTATTTTTTATAGCTTTGGCTGGAAATCTTCCAGATACCACAATCAGGCAAGATTTTCTTTGCACATTTGGTATATCTTCTTTTCTTGGAAGTCATTTAGGCTTAGGAGTAAATAACAAAATATTCACCATTTTGTCAAATCATCAAGTAAGATCTATGCATGTACTTTAATACTAAATCAAATATTCTGGATTTTAGATTATTATTTTTTAAACTATCTAATATATTTACCATTTAAACTATCCAATATATGTACCATCCAATATATTTCGCTCTTCCCCCAGTTGTAAAAAAAAAAAAAAAAAAATTAAAAGTGTAGGGGAAATTTTAAGTTATTAAGGGAAATTTATTTAGCGACCAACAACACTGTCTAGTGTGCGCGCATTTGTCTAGTATGTCAAGAAACCTGTGTGAAATTCATAAACTTTCTTTATGATAATTAATATTATATTTAAGTTAGGTAATAGTTGATATTATATTATTTTAAGTACTAATAACATTTGTATTATTTCATTTATTATTCTTTACAGAAAAAAAGTGCCTACACAATATCTGTTTTTCTTCCGTTCCAAATCAACTATATTACAAATTACTTTTATTAATACATCTATATTACTTTATCAAAATTACTATATTAATACATCAAATAAAATCTAAGGAAAGATTGGGAATCGAACTCAGTACCACAATACATCCCAGCTTTGTTGTCCGTGCCTTTAACTTAGTTATTGGGTGGCGCCTTCCCACAACTGTATGTTCCTCAACAAGGATAGATAGATAGATAGATAAACAGATTTATTTAATATATATTTATTATATATATTAAGTACTAATAATATACTAATTTATATATATATATATATACAGAGAAAACAAATAAGCTGATATGACATGGTAAGCATGTACCGTCTGTCAGAGGTTCTAGCTCAAATTAATATTTCACTCAAAGTAAAAAAAAAAAGAAAAAGAAAATAAAATTGTATAAGCATATGTTCATCTCTGCTCAAAAAAATTATTTGTGGATATTACAAATTACAAAAGAAACATAAAATTACCATGTTAAAACCCAGATAACAACAAAACTTTAAAAGAAAAGAATACAAATTTTATTTACTCGTTATTAAGAGAACATTTTTTTCATTCCACTGAATATTAAAGTGACTAATCAGAAAATTTCTATATTAGCCTGCTGCTTCAACATATCTATACAAACCTACCCAGTTTTGACGTGGAACCAATTAGTTCTGACGTGGCCAGGCTTGCCTGTCCCAAGTATTACTTCCGAAATGCTTTTAATACTGGACAAACTGCCAGAAAATGAGGAGCGTCTTCTTTCTGATTCAAATTACACAAAGTACATAAATTTACTCTGTTCTCAATATAGCGCTTGCAGTTCAGATTCAGCAGCTCGCCCCTACACTTCATTACAATGCCTCTCTCTCGGATTCTTAAACTAGTATAATACGGGTGTACATTTTTATCCAAAACGCTGTAAAGTCCATGGTACAATCCTCTAGAAGCGCGCTCTATACGTTTCGCTTTGTGAGATTCATTAGAAAATTCAATTGTTTTATCTATAACTTCCTTCCATTTCCCAACAGGGATATTCTCTAAATAGCATTCTGGGTCATGACTATGGATTAAAAATTCCCACTCTTTAAACCAACCTATTTTACGTTTTATTATTTCTTTCGCGAGATGGGTAGGTGCAATATCTATTGCTCGGGTAATCCAAAATTTTGAATATATAATTTGTATGTAATGTGAATGTCTGTGAAAATAATAGTTTATTATCTGTTTCCAAGTAAATCATGTAATTTGGTGTGTTTTGTGGTAGCTTGCAGAGTTTCTTTAAATATAGACTCTGCACTTTCTCAATTTCTTCATAGCATCAATATCCCCAAATTTGCGCCCCGTAACTTAATATAGATGTTGTCACGGATTGAAACACTCTATTTTTTGCATCCAGAGGTGTTTTTGTATATGGCAAAAATATCTTTCCAAATAGCCCCGTCTTGCAGCTTTTGATCTTTCTATTAAATGACTATTGAAGTTTAAAGTTGTGTAAATGTTACCCCTAAATGCTTATAGCTTTTTACCGTCTCTATTGGTTTACCATGCACATGCCATTTTCTAATTTACTTTTCCTACCGCCCTGTTTCCTAAAAATTAAGATTTTAGACTTCGATAGATTAACTGTGAAGTTCCACTTTTCCGTATACTTGGCCAAACTATTAATCATCATTTGCAGAGACAGCGGATTATCAGCCACCAGCACGACGTCATCCGCATAGATTAAACTATTTATATTTAGGCCACCCACTTTAACTCCTCCTCCTAACTCCTCGCTTAATTCATTTATAAAAATTAAGAATAAGTACGGGCTTAAATTGCATCCTTGTTTTAGTCCAGCCCTGTGTTGAAAGTATTCTGATAAACCTTCTTTATTCCAAACCGCCGCCTCTGCACCGTCATATAAATTCTCTATAACCCTAACAAATTTGGAAGAGACCCCAATTGTATAAAGTTTATAATAAAGTGCACGACGATCTACTGAATCAAACGCCGATTTTAAATCTACAAAGAAACAATATATTTATTTTGAACCAGTCTCCAATTTTAAATTAATAAGATTATATAATGTAAATATGTTATCCGCAGCAGACCTTCCTCTCCTAAAGCCGGCTTGACCTTCAAGTAGTAGATTATCTTCTTCAAGCCATTCATTCATTCTTAAAGCCAATAGGCCTGTATAAATTTTACTTATGGTGTTCACAAAGGCTCTCCCTCGATAATTGGCAGGGGTTGGGGCATCCCCTTTCTTAAAAATAGGAAATTTTGATTTTTTAAAATTTTTTAGGGTTTAAGAGGCATTGCCCTGAACGAGGCAGTGATTCTCCATAGAAGAAGAATGTCTGAAGAAGATACGTAGATGGCACCTCGCTAGTATTATAGCAACAGTTCAATATTTTTGTTAATAGCTGAATAAAAACGCCTATAGCATATTTGGCGTTTCCGCTAGGGCCCCTATTGTTTTTTTGACTCTTTCAATACAATTACTTCATTCATGGTAAATTCCCTATCTAAAGAGCTATTTGGAATTAATGGCCTGGCGTATTGCACAGCGTTTGCCATTAGGGGGACATTGTACAAGTTTTCGAAGTGGGTAACCCACTGATTGCATTCAATTTCGCCCACAGTATTAAATTGTTTCTTTTTTATTTTGTTTACATTTTCCCAAAACTCTTTGGAATATCTAACCTTGGTTAAATTTTCTGCAATACTTGAAGAATATTCTTTTTTCTTTATTTGACATAATCGTTTGTATTCCTTATTATTTCTAAGATACTTTGTTCTAACAAGAACAGACTACGAAATAGATTCAACTTATACATTTTTTTCCTTTTATTTTGGCATTCCCCATCAAACCACGGTTGGACCCTAATTTTATTTTTATATTGCCCAGATAATTTCTTAACACTCAGCCACAATGTTTTCTAATTCATCCAAATGACTTACTTTCTAATCTCCCACATTTTCTTCCCAGATTTTTAACTTCTTATCTAACTTTAAATTGTAGCCTCTCTCCCAACATGATTTTCATTGCCATTTTGACGGAAGTGGTCTATATTTCATTTGAATTTTTTTGCAAGCTTCAAACTTAAGAGTAACTATTAATGGGGAAATGATCTGAATAAGAAATATTACCTACTTTAAAAGCATTGATTTTGTTAAATAGCCCAATGTTGACTAAACAATAATCAATATCCGAACACCCCCTTTCGCTAACGAAGGTAAACTCTTCGTTATGATCTCCTCGAGTTCTACCATTGACCACTATCAATCCATTTTCATCACATAGATTTAATACTTTTTTCCCATTCATGTTTATGAAATTATCCTTCGTATTTCTAAACAGTTTGAATTCAGTGGCTTCTAATTCGGCATCTCCTTCAATGTTTATAGATTGTTCCCGGCCTATTCTAGCATTAAAATTCCCCATGACTATACATTCATGATTATTACATTCATTTAATAAATTACTAAACACCATAAAATCATCTTCCCAGTTATTAATATTTAAATAAAAAGGAACAATACTTAAACAGTTAGTGGGAGATCTGATGTGTAACATTTCCTGTTCAAAAAGATTTACAAAGGAGATTGTGCCTTTATGAAACAAATCCATCTTACCCCCAATCAAACAGCCCCTCAATCAAATTTGGAAACCCCCTTAGCTTGGATCCACCGCAACAAAAAATTTCATAACTCTTTATATAACTTAAAAAACCCGCTTCTGCTAGTATACTTTTTAAATTATTTATATTATAACATAACAAATTAAATTCTACACTACTTTTCTTACAATTTTTCTGACAGACGGTCGATTCTCAGCCCCTGCTTTCTTCTGTGAATTTAGACGATGAAGTTCTGTGTTCATACAGCATCTGGCCCAAGTATCTTCTCCTACTAATACCCTTAACCAGTTGTCATCTTCTTCTTTTCTTCCCTTTAGCCCCCTTCCCCGTGCTGCCAAAGATACTTTTTTCCTTCAATGTACAATGATTCTGATACTATACGAATTCTCAGGTATAGTACGACCTCTCTTTAAAGTTTCCTTTCTACATATAAAAAGTTTATTCCTCTTCCGCATCCATTACTTGTTCCATTACTTCAATATTTAAAACTTCTTTACAAAATGTAGAGACATTTTGTTTTTCTTCGCCTTTTTTCCTATCTATTCCTTTAAAGAGAAGATTTTTTCCTTTTAGGGCAATTTTCCACTATTTCAAGCCTTCTCTCTCGCTATTTAATACCTTCTTTCAATTCTTCCACTTCAAGCTTAAGACTCTGATATTCGTTTTGAGCTCTTCTACCTCTAATTTGAATTCCGCAATATCTTTTTTCGCCGCTAGATGTTTCGAATCGATCAGGTTACTCATTTGTAGCATCAATTCTTTCAACATTTCAGGCTCCATCTCTTTCTAAAATTTATTATCACTTCCTTTTTTAGCTTTCTGTTTTTCTTCTGAAAACTCGGGTAAAGAACGAGCCCTTTTAGCACCCACGGACAGGTAATTTTTTCACTTCTGACTCGCTAACCAGGCCTTTTAAATTTTTTGACATCTATATTTATTTTCACAAGCCTTTTAATTACTCAATTGTGACTATAGCCCTAAAACCAAAGCATTAAGAAAAGAAAAAATATATGAGGAAGATATATCAAGAAATTGAGCATAAAAAGCTTTCAGTGCCGAGTGCTGTTTGTTCTGTGTTATATTTAGCGTACATACGCGCGAACTATAGAACTTATAGAACTTATTTTACCAAATGGATTTCAATGTTCATTTAAAAACTATTTTACTCTCAACATTGCTCCCCACTACTTTGAAATACGTTGACCTTGAAGAAAACGTTTTCCATTATTTACCTGGAAGAGAGGCGATAGATTTACGTAAAAATCACACTAGCACTTAACTACTTCTCGTACTATATGTATACCAAAAATTAGCACTCAATTCAACTTAAAACTTGTAACTAGACTCAGATACGAACTGTACTCAACCAAAGCTTAGCTAGAACATCTCGTACAAAACCGCTTGTGAAGCTCATTGTGAAATGGCTCGCATGGAAACATATCCTCTATTGGAGAATATGTTGAAAGAAATCCAAGATTTTCCTGGAATGCCCATTAAAGACTCGCATCTACATATCTTCTTGACATTCTTCTTCTATGGAGAATCACTGCCTCGTTCAGGGCAATGCCTCTTAAACCCTAAAAAAAAAAAAAAAAAAAAAAAAAAAAACCTGTAGCGCAACAGCCCATGAAGTGCCAAGGCTTGCCAGACGGCGATTTGAATAGGGAGGGTGTGGTAAGCATGCCGCTGTTCCCACGCCTTTTAGTTCCGGCCTTCACTATCTAGGGCGCCACTAACTGTAGCTTCCCACTTTTCATCACGATGCTGGGTCAACATCGACTTTGCCCTCACGGGAATCGAACCTGAATTCTCGCACTAAAGGCGAGTGCGCTAGCCACTAGACCAACGCATGAGGACTTGCCTTTTAAAGAAATATCTTCATGTCTTGTTGCAAACCTACTCTGTAGAAAATATAGTCGGAAAGATAAAATACAGTTTCATCTTCTTGGGGAGTGCTAGAGCATTAAGTTCCCAGCGATTCCTAAAATTTGGCGTATTCAATATGGTGCTAACCTGGAGATTTCTCTCACTTCACCATTGACTAAGGATTGAAATGTATAAAAGGATATATCAGACGTATAAAAAAATATATATCAGATGTTTTTAAAGGATATATCAGACTCATTGTGACTGATCTATAGGGCCAAATGGACCCTTTGGTGCTTTAAGTGCATTTTCTTCCCTTATTAGGCCCCGACTTCTGGATTAGATTAAAAGAAGTATGGACATGTCTGAGGCTAAATCCTATTAATCTATTTCCTCAAAGAAATCTATTAGTCTCTTTGCGGAACAGGTGAGATTAACGATGATTCTGGCCGGTATCTAGCCACTCCTTATAAAGTCACATTTCCTAGATGATTCGCTGAGATGTGCACGATTCCATTTATTAAGCCCTCCCAAATGTTTCCTGCAATGAATTAACTTTGGAGATGTAGTTATATATTAAATTGAAGTGTGTTTCATTAGTTTTTATGGCAGTATTTTGGTTGTAGTGAAGCTTCTTTAAAAAATCTGGTGTGAAACACTCACACAACTTTCTCTTAATCCAGTACTCAAAATTATAATTGACAAATTTTATAGTTAGTGTACCAAATTTAATGAAATTCGTCGAAAAGTGAAAACACTGTCCAGTAAAACTGTCCGGTTTACTAATTTCCTTTGAAACTCGGAATTTGGGTCATATATTAATTTCTAGTTATTTCAATTTGGATGACAGAATTGTATAATCAACTGTGATAGCATTTTAAAGAAAAACATAACCCCCCTCCCCCAAAAGTCCCCTTAAATGAATTTATCAGGGGAAAAGATTCAAATAAAAGTTGTAGCTCTTTATATGTATAGTTAACAACGCTGGTTTAAAGAAAATCGTTGGAGCCATTTTCGAGAAAATACCAGAAAACTGAAAATTATATTTCATAAAAACACACTTCCGGTTATCTATTTTTTTTCAAACTCGGAATTTCAACAACATATTTAATTATAATTAACATTATTTAGATGACAGAATGTCTAATATACTGAAACAGCAGTTAAGATGAAAACCTAACCTCGCCCCTCCCCCAGAAGTGCCCTTAAATGAATTTTCCTGGAGAAATGTTTCAAATAAAAGTTGTAGCTCTTTGTATGTGTAGTTGATATACCAAGTTTAAAGAAAATCTTCGGAGCCATTTTTGAGAAAATTGCAAAAACGTAAAAAAACAACTAGTAAAGTGGTACTTCCGGTTGAGGAATATTGACACATAACGCACCGTCAGATCCCATGGTGATACCTAAACGTAATATCAAGTTTGAACTTTCTACGATTTTTCGTTTTTGAGCTATGCTTTTCACATACATACACAGACACACACACACACACACATACCATTTGCTAAAAACCACTTTTTTGGACTCAGGGGACCTCAAAACGGATATTTCCGGTGAAAACTTCGATATAGAAAATTTGACACGATTTACAAACTCCTCTTACTAGGAGTAGAGAAAGTAATAATGGTCACCTAACATATATGTAACAGTAATATAATTTTTTTTTTTTTTTAAAAAACTATGACTTTTGCATGATATAAGTAAACATTAAACTGAAAATGTTTAAATAAAAAATGTTTAGGGGAAAAAAAAATAATAATAAATGTGCCTTTTGTGAAGGAAAGATTATGGTTATGAAAGCAAGTAATTTTACTGGAGTATAAAAACAGGAAGGACATAAAAACGTGTAATTCTAGTTCATGTTCACACCAGATAAACTCTGAGATAAATTAAACGTTCAAAGAAATAACTTACGCTCAATGAGAGAATAGTGAGAGAATAGTGACAGAATGAGGAGAACACGCCGCAGTCATGATGGTTCAGAGAGAAAAACCTGGTCCAGTGATAGCGAATTGCATGTTCCAGTTCTATAAAAGGCCCGGAGAACTGCCTAATTTCATTACCAAAGATTTTCTTGTTGTGTGCTGATATTCAAACTAGAAGAACGTCTCTCTATAGCTTTTTCACAGTAATCCTTATACTCTTCAAAGACAAATAATGGAATAATTATTTTTGTGCAACATGATTTTTTTTTTTTTTTTTTTACTTTCTCTTACTTCCTAGTAAAAGAGGAAGTATTGTAATCGTGTCAAATTTTCGATAATCGAGTTTTCACCGGAAATATCCGTTTTGAGGTCCCCTGAGTCTAAAAAAGTGGTTTTTAGCAAATGGTCTCTCTGTGTGTGTATGTGAACAGCATAGCTCAAAAATGAAAAACCGTAGAAAGTTGAAATTTGATATTTCGTTTAGGTATCACCATAGGATCTGGATGGTGCGTTATCTGTCAAAATTCCTCAACCGGAAGTGCCACATTACTAGTTTTTTTTTTTACGTTTTTGCGTTTTTCTCAAAAATGGCTCCGACGATTTTCTTTAAACTTTGTATATCAACTACACATACAAAGAGTTACAACTTTTATTTGAAACATTTCTCTGGAGAAGTTCATTTAAGGGCACTTTTAGGGGAGGGGTGGGGTTATGTTTTTCTCTAAAGTGCTGTCATAGTTGATAATACAATTCTATCATCCAAAGAAAATGTATTAGAAATAAATAGATGGCCAAAATTCCGAGTTTCAAGGAAATTAGTAACCGGAAGTGCACTTTTACTGGACAGTTGTTTCAGTTACTGGACAAATTTCATTAAATTTGGCACAGAAACTATAAAATTTGACAATATAATTTTGAGAACTGAAGTAAGAGAAAGTTGTGTGAGTGTTTCACACCAGATTTTTTTTTTTTACACTAATGACTAGAATTTATTCTTAAGTGGCCCCATAGATGATCAATATTCACGTCAATATATTGCATAAGAATTGATATTTCACAATAATATTGACCGTCTGTAGATAAGATTGAGAGATTGCGCAATATATTGAGTCAATCAAAAAAAAAGTTTGATTTTTATTGTGCAATATAGTAAATATTGCATCGTCTGTAGACAGTATTGCGCAATCTGGTTCAGTGACAGTGTTGGAGTCAAATATCGATTTACCTATAAAAGATGGCTACAAAGTGAAATAATTAAGAAAGAAAATTCATTTTAGAATGTTCGAGATGTATCAGAGCTTACCCGCTTTGTGGAATATCACGATAAACAGAATAAATTAAAAAAAAAAAGAAGAAAAAAAAAAAAGAACGTTGCTTTCTGAATATACAGAATCACTATCCGGATGCTAATAACTCACAGTTAGTTAAAAAAATTTAATTACGAACTACTTTCAAAACGGCGGGAGCCGTTAACCAATTTATTGTGCAATAATATTGCCCCGTGTGGGTTGGCCAACAATATTATTGTGCAAAATATTATACAATATATTGATCGTCTAGGGGGCCACTTTAGTCATAGAATGACTGATAAGCATTTAACTATTCCTAGTTAGAGATAGTTATTTTTGAAAAAAAAGAAAAAAAAAAATCCACTGGAAGCATAA
>JAAEAF010004111.1:0-107205 GCA_011037195.1 Triatoma infestans | reverse complement strand
CCAAAATTCCGAGTTTCAAGAAAATTAATAAACTGAAAGTGCGCTTTTACTAAACAGATTTTTCCGTTTTTGCTATTTTCTCCATAATAACACCGACGAATTTCATTAAATTTGATGTACTAACTATAAAATTTATCAATCACAATTCTGAAAACTGTGTAACAGAAAGTTGTGTGATTATTTCACACGATTTTTTTTTTAATTGTGAATTACTTTCCCATATGACTTTTACTTTTGTCTGTTAATTGATTTTAAATAACAGAAGTATGTTGGTCTATAACCAGCAAGCTTAATGTAACTTTATATATAACGATAGGATCTGAAAAAAAGTTGTCAGTAGGAAGCATAGTAACCACAGTAAGGGAAGTCGAGTGAGTGTTTCATTTTTTTTTTAATTAGTACTTTACAAGAAAAGAATTTTATAAATATTTATAGTTGGTTTGCGACCATCAATGGATTATAAATTAATTCTGTGTACAGCTAAAATAACATTCTCTTATGCTGTACTTAAACAATATTTAAATATTTGCTTCTATTCCAGAGGAAACAGTTTCTATTGATGTTAGCACAAGAACTGTCAGCAGCGAATGATTCCCCAATTAATTGTGATTGGCCTCCCTGTAAGAGCAGACTAGCTGAAACTAGCCTATTACTTAGAAGAATTCATCACAAGTATAGAGTAAGGTGTTCTACTGTTTTTTTTTTTTTTGTTTTTTTTTATTAAAGTTTTTTAGTTATATTTAGCTGAACAATGTTTATAGGAATAAATTTATTTATACAAAGATCTCTATAGTAATATCCTCAGTCTCCACAAATAGTCACAAAATCTTCCATCAAATGTACAAATTACATTGTTCATACATTGTTCGGAGTTAAAACATTTTCCAATTATGTGAAGCAGTTTTTTTTTTTTTGGAGCGATTTTGATATTTGGGGAATTATGGGCATTTTCAATTCTTCAGTATGAAGAAAAATCTAATCTAGTCGTTTTGATTTTTCAACTACCTATATTACAATTTCTTTCAAAATATTCCAGTGTCACAAATATAGAATGAAGTTCGATCAAACTGCTAGAAATAGAATGCGTGAGAAAGTCACTGCTAGTTTAATATTTAAGGAAAGAAAAAGTTCTTATCCTAGAAGGTAAGTAATTGGTTCAGAAACTAAAGTAATTCCAACAATAAATTAAATATATATTAGTAAAAATAATAATTAAATAATTTTGAAATATTTTAGTGTTTCTCATCCTTTTCTTGGGGACTACGTGAGATTGAGGCAAAACGTACAGTGGAAGAAAATTTGTGTGGAGACAAATGACCAATATGTTGTTTTTGCTGATATTATTAATAAAATCACCCGATCCAGTGGCAAGGTAGATCAAAAAAATGCCTGATTTAAATTGAATTTAAAATGGAAATTAGATTATGCATGTTCCCAATGATTTTTAAGTAAATAATTAATACTTCCTTTTGTTTTCCTTATGCCCGCAGTTTGTTCCGATTCTCTTTGTATTATCTACAAGCGCTATGCTGATATTAGATCAACGCACATTGCAAATCAAGTACAGAGTACCTGCTACTGAAATTTACAGGCTTTCCTTATCGCCATATTTGGATGATGTAGCTGTCTTCCATATCAGAGCGGTAGGTAAATCTTTAATTTTATAGGATGGCAAGTTGAAATAAATATGGTTGATCTATTTTCATTTTGAATAAAATAATTTGCTCTTGTTTTATTGTAAGTATTGCAGTTGCCATTAGAGTTTAAAGCTGATGTGAGTTAGAGCAGTTCAAACCCTGAACACCTCTGTAAAGAAATTTTAAAGTAATGCTTAAGATAATCTAATTTAATGGTCGAGGCACATAGGCCATATGGGCCCCTCGGTATTTGGGATTCTGCTCTAATTAGCTTTATCTCATAATAAATTACTGTCATCGCTCTTTTCGTCCATAGAGGGATAATATGGGATTGGGAGAAAATAAAAGGTAAGGAATTATGTTAACGCCTCGCGGTCGGGTTGAAAAGACAGGAAAGGGAGTGGGCAGAATTTGGTGGTCTCTACCTCTTGCACTTTCTCTTTCGGTAAATGTTGTGGTGTCTCCATGGTATAAATGATGCTCGGAGGAATTCAATAAAGAACCCTCCAATGCAATTTTTGTGGGTTCAATAACAGGTATTATCAAGTATTTAAAAAAGAAATAGATAAGTTACCCATTCGGCACTACGTGGTGGTTAGATGAAGAGAAGCCATATGAGGGGAGTACTATTTCCCATGCGGTAGTGGTGCAGCATTTAGAGATTTGGTATTGAGAAGATTGTCTGTAAGATATACGGAGTAGGACATGTTAGGCTTAATGTCCCATATTGCTTCAGTAAAACAATGAGGAATATTTTTTATGTACCTATAATTTGTACACCTTTCACATTTCATAGTTCAAATAAGCATTAGACAATAATTTTTTCCATTTGTCCACTTTTGATTTTGCCATAGACGATAAAAAATAATAACAAATCTCTTATAAATTTCATGTTCTTCAAATAATAGCGAGATTTAAAAGAATTTAGTAAAGAACGTAGTCGTTTGGAGTCAATTCTTCCTAGTCATTGAAGCCGTTAATAATGTCATTAAAGTAGGACATAGAAGTTGTAACTTTTCATATTATTAGCATGTGTGATTTCTACTATAATTTCCCTAGTGCCCAGGTAAATATTACATATTGATAACTGAGCTTAGTAGTGTAGATGTAGTTAGTACGTGCACTTTGTGTGCGTCTGTGTGTTCTGTAGGGAAGTCCAAGTTGTGATTCTGGAAGTGAAGGAGGAACAACGCCTGGATGTCTGTTCCAGAGTGAATTAGGAATAAAGAAAGGGGATTTTGTCTTTCAAACTGGCCATGTAATAGAAATCGTAACCAAACTATTTCTGGTGGTACAAAATGCAGTTGGAAAACCTCCTCAAGTGAATATCAGCACTGAGTAAGTGAAAAATATATTTGTATATTTGAATAATACATATTTAAGTATATATAAATATAATATTTCTTTTGAAATAGAGCAGAAAATCTTAATAATATAAGAAGAATACCTTGAGGCTCATAAGAATCAGCTTAGCACAAATCAAAAGCAACAATAGAAAATTTGCATTAAAAATTATTGCATTTGCTTCATTTTGTGGTCATCGAACGGTTCTGGCACATACCAATCCATAGTCAGTAGGATACCTTGATAAACAATGTGATATTGTGGACTTCCATAATTCAAAGTCAGGGCACATTGTTTTTTTTGGGGGGGGGAAGTGATGAAAAATCAAACGGGGTGGGTGATATTGCAACTTAGACCTTTGGTGACTAGATGCTTTAATCATTTCAGGAGCTGTACATAAATATAAATAATTAGGTAAAATATTGGTAACAATAATAAAATATAGAGAATGGCAGGATTAGCTCAAAGGTGACGCACTGGACTTGTAATGCGGAGGTTCCGGGCAATGTTATCTTTAACGAGAGAACAATGCTCGAAGGCCGGTAGTGTACTGAGAAAGCTCTGTGCGCCAATCACCTCAGATATTGATGCGCCTTAATTTAAACTAATAAAATAAAATAAAAATGAAATTTAGAGACAAATGGCAAATTAATTAAAAGTTAAAGATAATGCCTTTTTAAATGGACAAAACTTCCGGTCGTCACCAGGTAGTCTGTCACACGTTGTGTCATACGAACACTTATCCCCCTCCCAACACACAAAAAAGTATATGTCCTGATGCAGCATTGTTCTTGCTAGTCTACATTATTTCACATTGTTCGTCATGAACATAATGATGGATCAACGCCCGAAATAGGTGGAAGACTCCAAACTGAAGCAGACTAACATGGAAAATCTGACGAAAGTTATAGCCTTTTATATTTGCTGATCCTATAGTCAAGTTTTCTCGTATTTATATCTTTCTTAATGCCATAATGCCAATGAAGAGATATGCTTATAATTTTTATCAGACTTTTTTTGTTGAATTTTAGAATATATTACTATTCAATTTTCATTAGTTTAAAATCACTTGTTTGCCGTTTGTTTACAAGTGCCGTTTCTTCAGTAATTATTTTTTGTTTTAAGAAATTTTTTTTGCACAAGATTATATTAGTTATTATATTTAGGTTTGAAGCTAATTTTGGACAACAAATGGTAACAATTACCTTCAAATGTCTGGGACTACCTGAAGTTCAACCTGGACAAATTAGAATAGTAAGAAAAACTGGTAAAATGGAAGTACTGTTATGATCACAGGCTCGCACCCTTCATAGGGTTGCATGTGATATGCCGTGGCCTTACAACAGGTATAACAATTTTTCTTGCAAATAGCTTCTAAGTGTAAGTTTAAAATTTTATATATGGAAATGAATGAATGCAACTCAAAACATCTCCGTTGTTAAAGTATGATTAACTTCTTTAGTCAAAGAACATCAGAACTGTCAATAGTATTATCAGATACTTGTTAACTGTGATATAGAATCTTAGGACCTTATTGTACTTAAATCTACAAAATCTCCCCTTAACTCTTAACACAAAATCCGCAATGTGGAGTTATCCACATGGTCAAGGATCCTTGCTGACAAAAAGAAAATATTCTGCTCTCTCGTAACAAGTCATGCTCTATACTGCTGAACTTTGGTCGCTGAAGACAAATAGTTCACGGAGGTTTCTAGCAGTCAAAATGGATTTCTGGATGCGCAGCTTGGTATTTCTAGATTACAGCATGTTCGGAATATCGAAGTAGAGCGCTTTGCAAAAGAATATAAGAATATAATATTTTACGTACAATCGAGGCGAGGAAGCTTCTATGGTAGGGCTTTCGTAGATGAAAGGAAAATGAGGGTTGCCCAAGAAAATAGTATAATAGGAAGAAGGAAACGAGGACATCCGCAAGCACCCTGGGTGGCCTTGGTGGCCAGAAGTCTCCTGACGAAACTGGTAGCAACGACAGCTTTGGCAAAATGCTATTTTGGGAAGCAGTACCTGACTTTAAAGCAAAAAAATAATATTTGTTTTCTTCAGCGACTATGTCCTCCCTAGCAGGTAAAAGAGTTTATAAATTTATTCATAATTTTCAACAAAGCTTTTCTTTCAGGGCTACAAATTTTTATAAATTTTTTAATCATTTTCATTCAATGTTGTTATTATTATATATTATAATTATTGGAAGATTCTTCTCGACCGTTCTTATACGAAGGAAAAGGATTGTGAGATTCGGTCTTTTTAAAAAATAAGAAAACTTAAATTCTTGCCAACGTTTCGACAAATATATTGTCTTTTTCAAGGCCTACAACATATAAGTACAAGTTCTTCTTTGAAAGTCAAAATCAAGAAACAAAATCAGAAAATAATAAAAAATAAAATTATAGATTAATTTATAAATTTTTTTGTTTACTTACATTAAAACAAAAAAAACTATCGAATAATCTTCAAAACATAACATTTAAAAACTTATGTATAAATTTGTAAAATAAAAAGTTGAGAACACCTCAACATCACAGAGAATAATGAACAAATAAACCATAGTGAACAGCTGGCAGGTATAATTATAACAGGACTAGCGGAGAGAAGGGTCTATTTGGAAAACAAGGGTTAAGAAATGGGGTTATGAAAAATTGAAGAGAATTTGTTGGTATCTGTCTTGAAATTAATAGAATTTTTTTTGTATATAGCATTTCTAAAAAATTAAGTTTTTTTATTATGTTCAGTTGCCAAAATACTGGTGTTAGAAAAATCCAAATAGTGTCTTTTTTCAGTTTGGTGTTTAGTGAGAGCTGTTATGTTTTCAGAGTGTTTGTTTTTCTACAGTCATAGTCGTGTTGGTATAAATATTGTTTCGTTTGACCAATATAAGTGGCTGCACATTGCTGGCAATTTATTTTATAAATAATATTCGATAGTAGTTCTGTCGGCGTAGGGCTTTTTATTTTAGTGAAATGTTTGTGTATTGTATTGGTTGTTTTATGTGCTTGGATAATGTATATGGTCTGAGGACTTTGGATATTTTTTGTAACGTATCACTTTGTACAGACAATATGTATTTTGAGAGAATATTATTAGCAAAAATTTCTCAAAATCATGTCGTGGACGAGAAATATTGAAATTATTTTCAGGCTGTTATTCATTTGAAGTTTTCTACACCTTTTAATTATCTGAAATTTATCTTTTCACAGATCGAGGTTTGAAGATTATTATTTTGATGACCTAATTAATACAACTGTTTATAGCCTTGGCTTGTTGTTGGTACCAATATATATAATTTTATATTAAAAAATATTAAACTACAAATATTTGAAGGCCTACTGCAGATGTGTTATAAATAGATCGATTTCTATTGTGAATATAGAATTATAATAATTATTATTATTCATGTTGAATATATTTGTTGTAGTATTGTAAATATTTGGATATTACAGTTGGAAAGACCAAACTGTACATGTATACTAATTAATGAAATTATTTTTTATTAATACCTTTCCAAATTTTTAGCATTAGTAATTTATGTAATGTAAATTGTAGAAAGAATTAAATACAGGTAATTATGCTGTTTTTATAGAAAACTTGCTCCATATTTATTTTTATACGGTCATATTGAACATTGTCAATATCAAAGAAATTTATCTCTTTGCTTATATTAAACTTAGCTTCCTAGATTTTATTAATGCAAACTTCAGTTTGGAAGGTCTTTACATGAATATTTGTTTAAACCATCAATATTCTTACTCTAAAACTTTTCCTTTAATAAATAGTAACATCGCCCAAACATAGCACTATATCTGGAACAATAAATAAAGGCTTAGTTTCCAACTGAAAACAGACCCTGTTACATTTAGAAAGTAGATAACTTTTCTTAACGTCATGTGAAGTACCATAGTTTTATTTGTAATGGTTGATTTTATTAGATTAGATTCAAGCGAGGAGGGCAAGCCTCAATCCACTGCGACCTACAATAAGAGGTCTATTGTGGATCCCCTGAAATTGTAGCACATCCCTCAGCTAGGCCCTCTTAATCAGGCCTAGCAAAGCTGAGAGCGGCTCCGTCATGAAGCTCATGGCTTCGGGTTGCTTGTCCCCAGTTGAAAAAAATCTTGTCCTCGCCAGGCTGGCACACTTGCAAAGGATGTGTACCGGGGTTTCCTCCTCAGTTTTGCAGAATTGGCATACCGCGTTATCCGCAAGTAAGTAATAGGTGCATGTGCCTATTCAGCGTACAATGCCCTGTTAGTAGACCCAAGCCTTATATCGCTTTGGCTCAGTAGATCCCTGGTAAATTTAAGCAAATATCTCTTAATGAAGAGTTTTGCCTACCTCTGTCCTTGGTATTCTTTCCCACCTATACAGATGCTGTACTTCTATCCAACCTTTGATAGAAATTGGTTGATAAATAAATGGAAATATTTAAGCATTACTTTCTACTTAAAACTGAAATACCGAAATGTTTTATTTTTATCATTTTTCCCTATATGAAACGATATTAATTATAAATAATTTAATTCATACATTCTGCCAGATTGTTCTCATTTAAGTGGTTTATTTATTATTTAAACCATGCCATTGATAAATCAAAATTCAATTGCAATTTTTGTTATTAATTAAACTGTAAGCTTTCTTTTTCGTGAGAATTTGCGATTCGCAAATTTAAAATTAAGTTTTCACAGAAATTCAACTGTAGAGAACAAAAAGGATTTGAACACCTTGTTTAGAAATAGAAAAAAAAAAATCACAAGTAGTCCAAATAGGTAGTAGGTATTTCATTTGGATGACATAAGGAACTTGATTTAATGATTTCAGTCAAATCCAACAATCGGTACTATCAAATATTAACGGATTTTTTTAATTTTCTTGGAAAACAGTTCAGGCTTGGTATACTATTACATATAATTATGTCTGCCACTTAAATGAAACATTTTACCGGGAACTATAATTTTAGGGGGATATGGGGAAGTTTTACTGGAATTAGGCTACCCTCTACTTTATGAATATCCTTGCTTCTGTTCCGATCCAATATTAAGGAGAATTTAATAATTCCAAATTTGAAGAAAATTTGTCAGTTGTTCGTTAAGAAATGGGCTGTAGAAAATGATTATTGATTTAATATTATCAGCGGTTGAGTTTTTCTCATTCAAATTGTTTTATAGTTTGCCGCAATATTTTAGAAAAGAAAGTATATTATATTTTATTCATTTATTTATTAACCTCCTTGTCGTCAATGATTTTTAAGTTAATCACTTGTATTAAAATTAAACTAATAAAACTGCTTCGCCATTTTTATTGAAATTCATCACAATATTTAATTTTATGTTTATTCAGTAATAAAATAATTAATGAAAATGATTAAATAACCTGCTATTCCTAGTACCGCCATTTGATTAGCTTGTCATGCTGAAATTATTCTTTGAAATACTAATTCTTTGTATCAAAATTTAATCTCTCAAACAATATATAATTTAGATTTTTACTAATTAAAATATTGTAGCTCAGACAAAGAACCGTGTAATATAAACGTTTATACAGAGTGAAAAATATTAATTGAATGCCGAAAAATTCGTAATTGAAATAATGCACACAATTGATACAGCTTGGACCTTGCTTCAAAAGTATTATAAGGCTTGAGAATTAAATAAACTCAAATTTTTAATATTCACTTCTTTTTGTTGATAATATTTTGTGGGTAATCTATGAAATCCCTTCAATTGTTGCAACTTTTTTACTAATTAAATTTATTATTGCTTTCAATTTAATAAACATTTTTCCTCAAGTATGAATGAAATTATTGACTGTAATCAACAGAAAAAGGATTTGTTTGGTAATATCTTTATAACAAATTTGTAATGTTCGAAAAAACGATTATATAACTCAGAATTTATTGATTGATTTTTATCCAGAAACTCGACAATGTTTTCATATCTGCATTAAAATGTAAATAATAGATATTAAATAGGGTATGAGGTAATTTATTGTTATAAAAACGTATTGTCTCTGCCTCAGCTGTAAATTGCTAACAAATAAGCAGTTAAAAAATTTTGTCATAGTATATATTGCAGATAATACCTGAACTTTGGTCGATATTGAAAATAATTATATAGATATTGTGATCATTCTGAATAAACATAGTGATATATATGTGTTTAATTATACAATCACAAGGAATTCTTTGTAATAGCAACTATAAATTCAATGCTCTTCAAAATTCAACTTTAAGTTCGGCATAGGCAATTTTAATTTTGTGTAAATCCAGGTATCTCTGTAATATATTTATGTACCTTAATTGGCAAATCCATTTATTACTTGTTATTACATGTTTGGCTCAGTTATTTGGACAAAGACCTGCTTCTTTAAGATCTCATTCTTTTAAGAATTTTCAGACATACATCTATATGAAGAACAAAAATATAAAAGAACTTTTAAAACATCTAAAAGAATACAAAAATTTGCTATAAAATGAAGTAAAAATTAATTGTTCCTTTTAAGATTTATACTTGGTTTTAAATGGTAATTAAGTTATAATGGGTCAAACTCATATAGTTCTAAACTTCAAACAATGAATTAAATTTTCATATGGACATAATTTCGTTTTGAAATTCTTTCTCAGAAGCTACGTTTAACAATATAAAAAATTATTGCGTTAATAATATTGTTGACAAAGAATAAATTACCTTTTCTAACCGAAAATAAATATCAATATTACCTTTTGAAACTGTTAACTTTTTTTTATCTTCTTTATTAATTTAGAAGTATGTTATTTTTTCCTATCTCTTTTAAAATAAAGGTTTGTGCATTTTTTTTTATTTTAGTAGATGGGACCAACATCCTAAATTCTTTGGAGCAATATGTAAGAAATAAGAAATATTAAGTATCTGCATTGCCTCTAAGGTTCCACGTCTCCCTTTAAGAAAAATTCATAAAAGCTAGGATCATCCAGCAATCCCTTTCTCGCAATTAATGTGACCACAATCTTTCATTTCATCAGAAATCATCGTTTTAGAATTAATCTTCCTTCATAGCTACCCCTAATAACATGAGGTTATTTATTGCTCCAGTGAAGTTTAGGTGCTGTACCAGCAGATCTAATTTTATTAATTTTCAGAGAGAGATTTCTAAAAGAAAACAAAATTCGTTATAAAATGTAAAAAAAAAAAAATTAATTGTTTCTTTAACGATTTGTATTATATCGTTTTAGTCACGAATTATTTGTCATACCTATAAATTAACCCGATACTGACACACAACATATACAATACACACCACACTCTTCTTTAATGATTTATATGCATACAGGTTTTAAAGACACTAGAATCCTTTTAAGAAACTAAAACTTAATTTGCTTTTTTGTGATGTACAAACTTATGAAGAAAACCCAAAATTTGTTGAATAATTTTTCCAAGTTTTGTATGATTGAGAAATAAATGGGATAATATTGATTTAAAATCAATTACTTCTTTACAGTACTTTCTTTAAAATGACCCATCATTTTACTATATAAAATATATATGTCTAAAATCATTTATCTTTACGAATAATTGGATTATTTGTGATTATGTTTTAAGTCTTAAGTAACAAACTAACTCTGAAGAATATTTTCAGAAAACATACAAGGCTTGCAAAATTGTTTTTTAATTTAATTCAGTTTTTCGTCCTATTTGCTCTTCAGGGACCAAAATTAAAATCATTATTCAATTGGATGTAAAAATAATGAAAACGTTTTATTTAATTCTAAAAAAAAAGAAGTAAAATTGAATAAAGAGAGAGATAAAATAGCCTAAAATCCTCAACTATTTTAAAAAAATTTCTTTTAGTTGCTGTTTTTTAACCAACGCTTGCCAAATTTATTATTTAAATAAAGTACATATTATATATATATTTGTTATGTATATAAAGTAAAATATGTATATATTTGTAGCTATAATTTATTGATACAAAAAAATGAATAGGTACTTTTTGTGACACATATCGTTCTGGCGATAAAAATTAAAAATAAAATAAAAATGTTCATAAGTTATTGGTATAAACAAGGAAGTATGTACAGTTAGCACATTTTGTATAGTTTTCTAACTTTTTGTTTATAGTAAATTTGTACTAACTGCCAGTAGGTCCTATAAATTAGTCCTTATTCTGACGTACAGTTAGAATAATAGTTTGTTAATTTATTAACAGTATTTAAAAAATGAGAAATTAAATTTACAAAAAAAAAAAAAGAAAAAAAAAATGAGCTTGGAAATATATAATTTTAATTCATAATTTAAAAACATACTTCAATATAAATTTACTGTTTTAAAATGAAATAGTACTTTTTGAAAGCTATTTGAAGGTTCGGGGGGAAAAATATGGGAATATTTCCAACATTAAAAAGATTTTGTATTCGAATTTTTGTCAATTTGCAATATATAGAATTATATTTTATGGTTATTTTAAACATTTGTAAGAATTTTTATTCCATCCATTTTTTACATATTTTAGATTTATTAAATAAATAAGCAATACATTTTGGCATAAAATTGGCCAAAGAAAAAAAAAAGCTTTAAGTCTTCCATTAAAGAAATTAAAAATGGATAATTTTAAAGTTATTTAACTATCTCCGCTAATAGTAGAAAAAAAGAAAAGCAATTCCCAAATTTTTATTATTAGATATTTAGTAAATATTAAATTTTTACAAATCTTAATATGTTAATATCCAATTGGTGAAGTACAAATTATTACACTAAACGATAGAATGCAAAGAAGAATAAAAATAAACATTGCACTTAAATTTTGAATGAGAAAGTGACACATTATCCTTACTGTACGTCTGTAAAAAGAGAAAAAAAAAGTACCAATAAAATATTAATCTCATTTTATGAAAAAACTTTTTAGGTCAGTTATATTGACCAATGTAATTATGTAAAAATTAGTTTTCAAGAACAAATTGTGAATAAAATGTAAAAATGAATTATAAAATATAATTTAAAAGTGATTTTTTCATATATTTTTGTTCTTTTTAAGACTAAATGTGCAAACTACTAATCATTCTTTGTTTTTGATCATATAAATAAAATAATAACATAGGTTTATCCATTTTTATCTTTCAAACATTACTAATGGCAACGCTATCACATTGCCCTCAACACCCGCTTGTCCGGGTACCCAGAAGAGCTATACCCTTGCTCCTCTGAACTTTACATAAATTTATCTCATTGGGCATCAGAGTTCGGGGATTGGCGATAGCAGACAAAACACCTGGGCATCTATGAAAACAATTATTTTTTCGTCCCTACGATTCATGAGGATTCAGCGCCAAGAGATGCCACGTACCACTCGTCGGTTAGTCGTATATTTCACTCGCGATACTTTAAGTAAGATCCAAGATCCAACTTCTAATGTAATATAGATAAATTAGATGTTCAACATAACTTGGTATATAACACGAAACAAATTATGGAATCATATAATATGTTTTCTTCCTTTTCGAAAAATGTTTTGTTAAGGAATGAGGATCACAATGCATCGTTTTTAGAAATATATTTAGAAATAAATCAGGCTTTTTAAAAAATTCTTTATTTACAAAGTCTGATAATCAAATTATTAGAAAATTTGCAGTAAAAATAAAGTTAACAGATTATTTATCCACATTTTCTTCATTGATCTCCTCGGGTATTGCAACATTTTCTGAATTATTTTTATCTTCAGCAGTTCCTTCTGGGATTAAAACATTTTCCAAACCACTATTTTTAACTATTTCCAGTAGGCGTTGATTTTCTTTTGTTAATACAACAACTTTTTCATTGTATTTTTCCCTGAGTTTTTGAAATAAATCCATTTGTACTAGATATTCTGTTTTTAATTTATCATTAAGCCTGAAAAAAAGAAGTGTAATCATATGAGATATAAGGCCGTAAGAGAAGTACAATTCTATAATAACAATTATACTAGATACATTCCGATGAAATAAAAAATTTGAACCAACATAGGAGTTTGGTGGAATACAAAGAAAATTTTTTGGGCATCACATATCTCTAAAATCATTTATCTCACATATCTCAATCATTATCATAATATACTTTCAATTCTATACTGAAAACAGGCGAGTTTGGTGTCATGGTTATGAGCATGGACTGGGAGGTCCTCACAATTAGGGTACCGCTTATAACTGCTAAATTTATATTAATTCAATTGTGTTCTCTTGCTACAGACAACACTGCCCAACCCCGGGCAGAAGAAGAAGCTCTTAGCAAGAGAAAAGTTAAGGACAGCACGGCTGGGCTCGAACCCATGACCTCCGCATGGGAGTCCAGCACGCTACCACTGAGCTGCTATATGTACTTTCATATATTACCAGAGAGATTTCTATTAATTTGATTAATAACTGACATTTTTATTGATTCTTTTAATAACTCATGTTCAAGAAAGTAATATATTTTAGCAAACTATTTGAATCAATCTGATTAGAAGTTTATTAGTAGAACTACATTTGCATTCACTGACTACACATATCCTAATACTAAAACCACTATCAAGAAATAAAAACATCAAGATAAAAAAAAATGTAATGAGAAGTGAGAAGAAAGATGAAAATATAGTGAATACATTTATTACAAACATTTAAAATAAATAAAACAAAAATTAAGAAGTTCATACTGTCATCGCGTGATTATGACTGTACTAGCAAATAAAATATTAAAAATGAAGAAGGTTCAGAAAGTACTGTTAGCGTATCTTGGGAAAATATTAGAAGTTTTTTTTTTTTTAAGTGAGTGTTAGGTTTATTAAATTTATAAAATAAAGAAAATTTAGAAGAAAAAAAAAATGGAATTCTCTGGGATGAGTTTATGAAGATGTAATCCATATTTATTCAATAATTTTGGACCCAATCTGCAGCGGGGCCTGCTGGATACTAACGTCATAGCTTCATTGAGCCTCGCCACAGCCGTGTTGTGCCTCATTCTTTCCTCCTTAATGCGTTCTTCCATGCTAGACATATCTGTGTGTAAATGTTCTACTTCCATATTTCTAATCCCTAATAAATCCTTAGTTATTGATATGACATCTTTCAGAGACTGTGCCTGCAATCAAAATTTAAATTCATATCAGATACATTTAATAAAAAAAAAATTAAAAATTAAAAAAATAAATGGCTGTGAAACACTCATACATCTTTCTAACTGGGGTTTACTAGAATTCTAATTGAAAAAATTTATCCAAACTCGGAATATTTTTGTTTAATTGGCCTTAATATTATATATATAAATGGTGGTTGTAACGAACTAATATATTTCAGGACAGCAGGGGCTATCTGCATGAAAGTGGCAGCATTGGACGTCCCTGCAGAATTGAGCGGACTAAAACCGAACTTATTTTGAAGTTTAAACTATGTAATAGTTCGCAAAGAACCTCACTAAAATAAATTATCCGAAAAATATTTTCGGATAAAAATACTTTCAATGTATTTAGGTGGAAGCTTAGAGAATAGCTTTGCCCACAAGGGGTATCTGTTGCATGCAGTTACTTGGGGAGTAGCGACCCCATGGGTTACCACAGCTCAGTATTCCCTGAACTTCGTCAGAACAGTAAATAATACACTTAAACTACATACACTCTACCCTTTACAGACAAGGACTAACACAATACACAATCTAGGGTCTGCGTCCCCAGTTAATTGGCGTAAGCCAATAGAGAAGGAAGGGATTAGCTCAGTGGTAGCGCGCTGGATTAGCAGAAGGCTTCGGGGGGCACAATAGATCTATCAGGTCGCAATGCAATAATCCTATAACAATTTAATTTAGAGAAAAGGTTAAAGTTGCATTTCCTCCAGAACCTTACAAAAATTTTCTCTGTTTCAAATAAAATGAGACAGTTTGCAAATTAACTGGCAAGGTTTAGACTAAATTGTAAGCCGTTTTCTTAAAAATCGTGAAAAGAAAACTCCGTTCAGCAGTTGCAATGCTGGTGCACAGATTTTGACTGAAACTTCCGTTTCTGATCTGAGTTTCAGCTTTCTGCTTTTTAGCTTTTTAAGAAATTGTTCACATAAAACACAAACAACACACACACACCACACACACACACATTACCTGTGCTAATAATGCTGAATTTTGTCGTTCTAGATTAGCACATAAATTGGTTTTCTCTTTGAATACTTGTATGAGTTTTACAATAAATTCTTGAAGCTCAACATTTTTCTTCAATAGTTCTTGAGGGGTTGACAATGTTTCACTTTTTCCATCATTAATTATATTAAATATTTGTTCGGTCAGCTCATGTACATCTATCGGCTCAAATTCTTCTTCTTTTTCATTTTGTTCTTCTTTGGTTTCAGTCTCTTTCGCTTCCTTGAAAGTAAAAATTAATATTTATGCAAGCATAGAATAATAACTTATAATTTAGATAAAACCTTCTAGCTAACGTTTTATTTACAATTTTGGAATTTTAATTTAACTTTAAGTTACCCTCCTAGGAGAGGTACGAGTTTTTTTTTTTTAGAAATGAAATTAAATTTGAAATGTTAAAATAGCATTTTTACTAACAATTAATTTCATTTTTAAAAACCAGTTTTTTATTTAATTCGAGGTTAATCAAAGCCCCACTGTAGATTCAACATTCACTGCAAATGTCTGTCAGAAGTTAATAGAATGTTAATGTTAAATTTTTATTTGGTAAACTTCAACATCTACCAGTGATTATCATTGCCTTTCACCCATAATTCGGTCAATCACCATAAAATATATATTGGTAAGAAATTAATTAAAACATACTGAGTATTCGAAGCTGTAATAGCAGGAACAATTTTCATCAACGTTACCGTGTATTTACGAAGCAGCCTGTTACTAAATGAAATTTACGATATTTGGATTATCATATTTGAACCACGAAATATACCCAACTCGGATACTGTTTCCGAAGGAAGAGCGAAAGTATTAAGCCACAATGTAAGCTAGATAATTGAACATAGACTGCAGATAAGTTCAGTTTAACTGCAACATGTAATTCAAGTATACTATTTTACTTACATTAAATAATAAAAAAGAGCTTACTGTTATTGTTGACGAATTATGCTCAATGTCCTCATTATTCTTTGTGTTTGTATCATTTTGCAAAACAGACTTGATTTCATCTGTTTTATTGCCAGTTTGTACTTCTGCTACTGATGTAGAAGTTGAAAGCTCTTGTTTTTCAAAGGTTTCAGTGACTAGAGAACTTGCATCTTTGTTTTCATTTTGAGAAATATTTGTTTCTTCTGCACATTCTTTAACAGTTTTTAATTCAGTTGAAGGTGCAGGCTCTTTTGATTCAAGTTTTGTTGATATTTCTATCTCTACATTTTCTTTAGGAGATTGTTCTTCAGGATTGTTTGGTTCAGAGTTTGCACAAATATCTGCGGTTGGTGAACTGTGGTTAACATTGGTGGCGGAATTTATTTCCTTAACTTCATTTAATATGGGTTTTATATTCATTCCTTCAGTTTCTTTAGCAATTTGTCCTTCGTTATCAGATTGGATAACTGGTTGTGATTCCAGTTTATCGAGTGATTTCAATGCTGGGTCCATCTTTTCTGTATTTTGATTTATTAGACTTTGTTTCTCTGTAAAATAATATAAAATTTTGATTTATTATTTGGAATCATGTCAGATATAAACAAGTAATTAATAAGTTTGTTTATTAATTTGAAGTTTTAGATAAGAATGTTATGTGGGAGTTAATAAAGTTATTTGAAGAGGTATTTAATTAGAGAAGCAAATATCATTATATTATACTTTATAAGGTGCACGCAATAAAATCAGCTTTTGAAAGTCAAGCAATGCGTGTGTGATTATAGTCTGTGATTGCTAAGAAATATAATATTAATGAAATAAAATAAACAAATGCAAGAATGATAGTTATTTAGTGTACTATCACAAACATACAAACACAACTCTGTTAACTGGGATTTTTATTATTGCACCATCTTTCTATACTTTACCAGGCACTGTACTAGGCTGGTCATTTATATCACTTTTGATATTTGGTGGAGGAATGCCTGACCCATTGTTCTGTATCGCTGCGGGTCCTCCACTTTTTGTTAAATCGCTAGACATTTGGTTCCCTATAATAGAAAGGATGAGAACCATGAGAGTAAAAATGTTTCATGCCATATTACAAAAGCAATAACAACAATACTGCAAATTTGTAAAATTATAGTGCACAACAAATTTAATGGGCCGCTAATATTAAATAACCGATAATTATTATAATAGTTTAGGGTTCACACATCGAAGAAATATGATGTAGAAACAATAAAGCAATATCAACAGTTTAGCAAATATGGGGAAAGTATACATATAGCACAAGAAAACTAATGGTTAAAGTTTCATCAATTTATTTTTACTTTTTCTTACTCCTAGTAAGAGGAATTATTGTAATGGTGTAAATTTTCGATATCAAGTTTTCACCGGAAATAGATATTTTGAGGTCGGTCCCTTGAATCCAGAAAAATGGTTTTTATAAAATGATTTGTGTGTGTTGCAGAAAGTTTAAACTTAATATTCCGTTTGGGTATCACCATGGGACCAAGTTGTCTGTCAAAATTCCTCAACCGGAAGTACGTTATTACTTTAGTGAGTGTTTTTTTTTTCTTCAGTTTTTTGTGATTTTATAGAAAATAGCTCGAACGATTTTCTTTAAACTAATCATGTGAACTATAAATATAAATAGTTATAACTCTTATTTAAAACAGTTCTTCAAATAAACTCATTTAAGGTTTTTTTCTTTTGAGAGAGAAGGGGGTTATGTATTAAGGGTAATATTTTCATCAGAGATATTTTGCGTGATAGCCTGCTGGAAGAAAGAGGCGATCACGGAAAATATCTCTGATGCTTTCCAGCTCTGCAGAACCAACCACCACAAGGTAATATTTGAACTTGGACAAATGAGTAAAATTTGTTATTGTTATAAATAATTGTATTCAGGAGTAAGAGAAAGTTGTGAGAAAGAGTTTTTCGTACATAGGGAAACTCAACACATATATTTCCGGTGAAAAACTAAACTCTGAAACAGTTTCGCAGCAGTTTCCCACTTAGAGGAGCCAAAGAAAGTAGAAGTTCTTGAAGTCAGAATTGTAATAAATAATATGAATAATTTATTCTGCTAAGTGGACAAAATATTTTGTTATTAATTATAAAATTCGAAGGATTGATGTTAATAGAGAATTCTTGAAGAGTTGCCAAAAAATCGGCTATCTCATGGAAATCCAACTTTTAACATATTCAAATTTATAATAAATAATGATTTCAAGTTTAACCAAAAAGTCTGTATGTTAATAAAATTTTATTGGAATAATACAAAATACAGAATTTTTGGTGAAAATATAAATATATATACATTTTTAATTACAGTTAATTAATATTTTAAATTACAGTTAATAAATTACTACTTAAATTAAAAAAATGTGTAGTACGCATTGCTTACATTTATTCTTTCATGATTTTATATAGGGTAATTTTTAGACATCAAATTAAGGACAAACCAGTTCTAATTCCAAGTCCTTGTTACATTTCCGCTTTTAGTATATTTAAAGGTATTTTTTTTTTTTCTAAGAAATGACTCAACTCTTTTTCTTACAAATTAATGCAAATAATTTTATTAATTATTAGTAAGAAATTGATTCATTAAAATGAATCGGCGCAAAAAAAAAAAATTCTGCATTCATGATATAGAGAGCAAATACATAAAATTTCAACATTGAGAATAATGCGCATTACAACTGGCGCTAGTTGTTTTGTTTAAATGTGGTTAAAAATAAGATAGATGATGATAGTGCATCCATACCAGGAAGTATAATTACCTTTGAGTTTTTTAATATAAATGGATTAGTATAATAGTAAAATTATTTTTTCAAGAAAATATTTTTATATATATCTGAATTTTTCGTAAAAAATAAAATATATAAAAGAAAGAAAATATTTAATGACAGTAAAGAAAAGCACTTTAAAAGTTATTAAGGAATCTCTTAGAAATATAAAGTTACATACCCAGTTTGGTGATTTTCGAAAGAAATTCTCAAAAAACAAAATATATATATATATATATATATATAATATTCCTTAAATTGAACAAAAGGTCACTTTGTTTTTACACAACACAAAGTTTCACACACACATGTTCTTAAATAAGGAATATTAAATGTTGCCTAGCGTGGAGACCCAGCGTGGTTCTGTTGCCAGTGGTATGCAACATACAGCAACAGGACTAACCAAATCTTGTTGAGAACTCTTGGCACAGCAACTCTATGTGTAGAAGTATAGTCAGCCATACTGCTTTACTATTTCTTTACACAAGGGAGGTCATCTAATAATAAACTAGTACTTGGTTCTGTTTAGTAATAATAACATCCAACTGGTCATGTCTACTTTTAAAACAACCAACTATGCTAACTACCAATATTTTAAGTGGGGATTTTTAATTTCCCAAATTAAACCAATATCGTGGCAATTATAAATTTTGTCCATATATATAAAGATCATTAAGTACAATCATTTGAAATAATTTCTGAAACTATTTCCAATAAACTCATAAATAGATAATCTTTGACCTTGGGTGTCTAGTTTTATTGAAATATACCATTAACAAAAATTGAATTGAATCTTTTATTTGCGTATAAGATCTTGCCCTATATCACATTACGATGAGCTGACTAATATGACCGTCACATTGACAACCACACCCCAGTTAGCTATTTCCATATTATTGATCCTGAAAATTAATGAAAATTAACTTGCCTGAATACTTAAATTGATATTTCACTATCTAAAATAGTTCATTAATAACCTTTTGGTACACATAAACATTTTGTAGCAGATAAATGAAGGGTGTGTAAATAAATTTGTATAAATAGCAAGCAAGATCTTGTATAGCAAATAAGAAATGCTGAAATTGTTAAGCTGAATACATCATATTGTAAAAAGAAACTTATAACAAATTAACCAATAATCTATATTATTCAAAAATACTGACGAAATGTATACTAATCGCCTTCCACTGACTCCTTAGCTAATTATTGATGAATATTAGGGAAATCTCTGCTTTCAGCCTACCTTCTTGGGGCAGAGAGTCCATAATAACCTCCAGAGATAATAAATCCTCAGAGGTAATAAATTTATGTAATACTGGTATAAAAATGAATAACAATAGCAAATGAGAATTTAATTTGAATTAATAATCATAATAAACTTGTAGCAATCAGTAATTACGTTTTTCCTGCTCTCATAATTATTATATTTAGTAATTTAGACTTGAACCCGGGGCTTCCGCGCTCCAGGTCTAGTGCGCAACCATTGAGCTAATCGTATGTTGTGTGTAATTTTGCAGCATCAAAGGATTATCTGGATTTAATCTGCTAATATATTGTCTAATACCTAGTATACTGACACTTTTACCCAGAGATATGTTGCTGAGAAATACAAAACTTCTAATGTTGAATAGTAAGTTCTGAGTTCCCAAATAAGTGGATTAAAGTTTCTCTTTTTAACAATAGCCTTGAATTTACAGTAGTAGAAATTTCTACCAGATGCTGCTTCTTCTTCCTAGAACGGCTTTTGTACAATATGATACTAATAAATGGATTTGGAATAAAACAACATTTTTCTGAGTATCTCTCTGAAAAATTAGAATGTTAACAAATAATTACTCAAGGTTTCAATCGAAGACATCGGTAAACAGAAAATTACTAAGGCAATGAAAATGTAAAAGAAAATCTTGATAACATTTCTTAATATTTCAATGTGAAAAGAAACAAAAATAAATCCAATGTAAATGCAAAGTAAATCATAATAATATAATCTCGCACTAATCATAAACAACCGTCTCATTAAAAATTCCACTGAAAAAAGAACGCATAAACCATTTTATTAACAAAAGTTAATGGCAAATTTTAAAAGGACTTGTTTACCAAGAGCTGTTGAGAAGTTTGGATTGGCTATACAATTTCTTGCAGCATGGTGTCACCGATAAGGCCCCAAATATATGTCCAGCTTAACAAAGGTTAATTAGTGAATGTACAGTTTAGCTTTAATCTATTGGGCTTTATATTTTAAATCTATGTAGGTATGGTTTTATAAATCCGTGGTCACTGAAGATTTGAGTGAGTTCATTTTCTATATTGCACTGTGCTTCGTGTAGTTGTTTGGAAGCAGCGCATAATTATACTTTAAAATATATGCAGTAGAACGGGACATTGTACTGTAGTGACACTTTGGAGAGGAACTTGCTTAACGTGTACTTCCTGCAAAAATTAAAAAAAATCAATTTTCCTGGGAAAAATTTTCAAATAAAAGTGAGTCTCTTATGCATTAGTTAGTATATGAATTTTAAAGAATATTGTTCAAAAAACACCAATCAGTAACGTTCAATAGCCGAATTTTGGATTATAATATATATCATGTTTTAGGTTCCTGTGACTTTTCGTTGTCGATATATTTTGTTCTCTCTCCTTATCTTTTTCTCACTCACTCATTCATTCAAACACTCTTGCCACACAATATTTTCCGGTGAAAACTATAACAGTAACAAATAGTACACAAATAAATAAATATAATTTCTTGATCATATTTTATACTGAGCCTTAAATAAAGTACCAGTAATGCAACTTTCTCTCAAGTTTTGGAAAGCAACAGCTGGACTTAAGTAGATTTTTTTACCTCGAATGAGCCGAGATTAACATTGCACTGAGCTGGTCAAAGTGGTGGGCCCTTATGCGATCTCCATTAAGGGAAAGGAAAAGATAGTTCATTGAACTTAAAATAGATAGTCGTATACAAGATTACCACTAAAGGATGATTTACTAGTTTCGAGTCTCGTATGATTTTGTGAACTTCAGAATTGAATTTTATACAAATTAATAAGTTTATAAATGCGTTCTTTCTCTAAATATTCTCAATCAGTAAACGTAACTTCAATAAAATACCTACACGGTAAATGTGACTTATTTTCTTTCTGTAGAAAGTTTTTTCGGTATAATTTCAACACCATTTTGTTTGGGAATGCGATTGAAATATATAATGGCGTTTTGTTATTTGAAAGAAAAATGTTCATGAGTCAAACGAATCTGACAACCCAGCAATAGAAGGGAAAAGTACGAGATCGCCAGTGAAAAAATGTTGCTTTCCTAAAATTTACTCATAAAGTGTTAGAGATCTATGATGATTCCGAAGAACTGGCATTGAAATAAATTAACTTTAATATTAATATTTTTATTGCATTAGTCACAATAAATTCAACAAAAGAGTAATCATATCAAATAAATAACATGCCAATATTGTTCTGCGATATGGTTTAGATGGAATTCTTTGGAATATTTGTAACAGTGAACAATAGAAATCTTATTCGAATCTTGAATTCTGTTCCACTTTTGATACAAATGATACCTGTCTTAACTACACATAGTTGCTCTTCTATGTGCAAACAAATTAAGACAAAACCAGTTAATTAATTCAATTTGCCAGAATTTACTTTTTGGATGGCATAGACGGCAAAATCCATCCGATAGTGTGAATTTAGTGAATTTTTTTCTTCACTTTTTTGTGATTTTCTCGAAATTGGCTGCAACGATTTTCTTTAAACGTTGAATACTATTTATACACATAAATTCTTAAAACTTTTATTTGCCACATTTTTCTGGGGGAACAATAGCAATATGCTTTTCTCTAAAATATCCCTAAAATAACTGATGACTGATGAAGTCTCGAAAATAAAACTTTTGAGACAAACAAATAGTGCGAAAAATAAGATTCAAATAAAGATTGTACAAGAAAAAAATTATGTTCCTACTAAAAATGATGCTCTGTTGTCAAAGTCTGCATTTTCCCTCATAGTCTAGATTTGACATCCCTAAATTTATTTAGCCTACTGCCGCAATTTAGGAAAAAGAAATCTGGTATAAAACAATCACCCTTCATTCCTTTATTGTATAATTCATTTGCAAATAAACGGTTAGTGGACATGTATTACAGATAAATAAAGGAGGTGAGGATTATACTATTTACCTAAATAAGATTGCATTGTATGATAGATAGCAAGCACTTTATCAATCCAGTAGCAATGCTTGTGACGGCAATTTGCAGGACAATTTAAGTCTCGGGATAGAACAGCCTTCACAATTATTTGGAAGGATTCTTTCATCCAATCGGTATTAAATATAATAAATGCATGTAACTTAATAAGAGAGAAAAAAACAATTTTTTAGAGTCACAATTAGCCTCCTTTAACAAATAATTGAATAATTAATAAAAGGCATAAAAAAAAATAGAGGATAAGGAAAAAATATAAATTTTTTTTCAGAATGTAATTGTTGTAGATGAAGTTTATACTAAAAAATTAGGACTATTCTTATAAAACAAAACAAAAAAATAGAAATTTTACATTTTAGTTGCAATAAAAAAAGAAAAATAATTAAAAACGAATAAAATTAAGTTTCTGAATTAACCGCCAGGTTACAGCACTTACTTAATTTAGAATTTGTAGTAGTTCAAATAATTGCCGCTAGAAAGCATAAGCTTCTAGATATAAAGAATTGTAGTTCCAAAATTTGCCACCCGATCACAGCGCCATACATTGATGTAACATTTTTCAATGGTTTAAAATGCGTCTTTGCGTAAGGGACGGGAAATGGTTAATGGCTCCCAAACAAATCTTTGCAAGTAGTGACACCTAGTGACAAACTATATAACCATAAATAAAATTGATTTCTCAGTAGGTGTTGCTATCTGGTGGCCATGTTTATAACTACAAATATACTAATTTTAATTAGTTACTTTATTAATTACAAAACAAAAAAAATCTGCTGTGAAACACTCACACAAGTTTCTCTTACCCCATTTTTCAAAATTTTAATCGACAAACTTTATAGTTAGTATACGAAATTTAATAAAATTCGTCGGTGTTTTATGGAGAAAATCACAAAACTGAAAGAATTACTTTGATGTACATTATAATTGAAAAAAAAAGCGTACACTTCATTTTTAAACTAGAAATAAATGAATGTATAAATCATATTAATAAAATTCAAATTTTTATTTATCTTTTTTCTACATTATATTTCTTGCGCCCTGCTATTAAGTAAGATAATTCTTTTTCCTTTCTTTTTCAGGAGAGGGTTCAGATTTTATACATTTGTTTTACAGCTAGAAGCTATGGAGAGCTGCGAATATTATTGTGTGTAATAACTTAGATACAATGTTAAAATGAGAAATTTAAGACTATTGAAGGATAGTTTCAAACAGTAATCCATCCTATATAATCATTATTTTTATAAGCATTTACATGTAACTACCAACATACAGTTTAAGAACTTTTATCTAAATCTTGCCAATAAAATTTACGGGCTAATTTCATTTGTTGGTATTTGATTGAATATTGTATTTGATATATTTTTGAAAGCAGCTTCAGAATATCTTGAAATTGCCGGAAACTTCTTAAGAAGCGACAATTTGTCTTTTTGTCCAGAGCGACGTAACCGCTAGAGCGGGCACTACTGTCTTTCACAAAATACTAATTTACAAGAAACAAGGTCATAAATCCCAAAATAATATGAACAGGTAGACATAGATCAAATTTGGACTTTGATACAACATTCGACTCATTGTTTTAAGATAGTAAAAAATAAAAAAAATAAACACAACAAACATGTTTAAACGAGCAAATTATTAAAGGCAACTAAAACATTTTAACAATGACTTTATTAGAAATAATTTGTGATTATAAACAGATGCAGAGGCGCTTTTGAGAATTTAAATGGTACTTGGATAGGAAAAACAATCACGTTATACATCAAACTATAGATTGTTATATGATTTGAGATGCATGAATGTTTATATAGTAAAATATCTTTGGATCAAAATTGTAAGAATAATTAAAATGAAATAAGTTGATATGCTTGCTAAGGATACTGTAATATAATTACTACACAGAGAGTGTTGATTTGAAAATAAATACATGTAATATCATTTGTATAGAAATACAAAAGCAGTTTGGGAGATTGGCAGAATAGATATACCCATTCAGAAGTAGGGTTATTTTTTATAAACATTACAAGGGATGTAGACAGAAAGCTATGATTTACTGAACTTCCTTCTTCTAAGTATAAATAAAAGAGGACTCTCCCTTATTTTCAGTGTGTACAAACTGCGGAATGATGGAAAAGTTGAACAATGAGGTTTCGTTTTATCTATTGTATAATGGAGAAGAGAAATGATTGAAGAAAATATTAAATATCACATTGCCTCTTTATAATTACTGACCTAATGAATAACTTATCAGCGAATAGATTAATTATTGAATATTTTTGCAACATTACATATAAACAAAAGTAGACAAACTAATAAGTAACAAAAATCAAATCAAATGTAAAGGCAAAGTAAATCATAATAGTATAATCTCGCATTAATTTTAACCAATCATCTCATCAAAAAAATTCACTTAAAGAAGAAAGTATAATCAATTTTATTAACAAAAGTTGCAAATTTTAAAAGGACTTGTTTAGCAAAGAGCTGTTGATAATTTTGGATTGGCCATAACTCTTCCTTGTAGCATGATGTTCATCGATATGGTCCTAGATGTATGATGACCAGCCTTCAGCTTGGTAAAAGTTAATTACAGATTGTAGTTTGGCTTATACAATATAATAGTCTCCAATATGCCCTCGCAATGAAGGAATTCAAGATTTTACACACTTGTATATCATTTTTCAACACTAAAAAGATAAAGAGCACCTTTCATAATTTACATCCTGACAATGGGGGGGTCATAAATGGCCACTTTCAGAACAACTCTTATTTGACAAGCAATTCATTGATAAATTCTTGTTGTTTCTTTAAAAAAATGGGATTTTCAAATGTTATAATATACGTTAAATTTGTAAAAAAAAAAAAAAATTACTGTTGCTATTAGTGAAAACAAGATTTCAGTATTAAATACCAACAATGTGGTATGTAACAAATGGAGCATCTAAAGATACTAATACCAAGTACCAAGTAAGGGCACTACTTTGGCGGAAAAAATCAACAAAGCTATATATATCTAATAGAGCAAATGTTAGTGCAAACAATAAAAAAGAGATAAACTACAGTGAGAGAAAGTAAAAAAAATATGGTAATTAAAAGGAATATCAAGTTGAGCTTCCAGTGATTTCTTCATATATAAGATATTTTGTTCACATACGCACACATACAAGCCATTCGCTAAAAATTTGACACAAATGCAATACTTCCTCTTACAGAATAAGAGAAAGTGTAAATAAATAAAAAATTGTTTATGATTCGTATTTGAAGTTCTGACATTAATGAAATATGGAATCATATGGTGGCCATTAATAAACTTATCTAAGACTTTAGTATATATATTATGGAACTTCTACATTTACAAAAAAAAAAACTTTTTTTTAAATCCATGTTTAATGTCATTTTTTTATCTTCATAGAATGAGATTTTATTTTAAAAAGGCTGATTGTTTACATCTTGACGAAGGAACAAATGTATCTTTTCTCTGCTCAATGTAAATTTCTTTCAAAAAATTGTTTTACGAGCTTGGAAACAGTTGATTAGCTATCACTTCTTGCAAGTTAACTGAAATTCATTAAACAGTTTTCCTGAATTATACACAATAATTATGCAATAATAATAATAATAATAATGCAAGTATTAGTTTATTTATTATCTTATTCTGCTATACTGAAAACAATTATAATCCAATTTCTTGCCTTTTGGAAGAGTATTTATTAATGAAGCTACAATGAAAAAAAAAAACGCTAATCATTTGTGGCTATTTCGAAAATAAACTTGAATAAAATAAGGAGAAGGAATTTTTTTAAAGAAAACTAAATTATATATAACAGACACAAAATTTTTATATTTTCAACAATTTTATAAATACAGTTGTCTTTAATAAGCCAAAGTGATATATCTTTTAGGTGAACATGAAAACAACCATGTAGCTAATTTCGGTATCGGAAATCATGTTCATCTAAGGTACGCCAATTACTTTCTGGCTATTTACGTTGTGGTAGAAAATCTTGTAACAACACAGAAAGTTTTGGCGTGTACAGGGGCTTCATTTTTTTTTATTTTTTTTCCTTTGCATTTCGAACAAATAAACATATTTTGTGTCAATTTCAAAGCTTTAGGGTTCATCCCATAATGGTCGTTATTAAGGATTCTATCTATCACAAATAAACTACCTCGTCCGACGGTAATTTGGAAATTTAAATTATTATTAAATTAAACTATAAAGTACTTTATATCATGTGTACTTAAAACAGTGTCCTCTCTATTAATAAAAATGGAAAACAAAAAAATAATTAAGAGAGATTTACATCGTTGACAATACTGCTTACTGCAGCTATCTAGGAACCAGTCAAAGAGTAGAATGTGCAGCTCCAAGGCTTGAAGGATCTTCAAAGTGTTGTGGAGGTCGAAACTGTTCTGCTTGCATTCTAGTGAAAAGAATACCAACACCTTCTATTAATGCTAAAAGCACACCACCAATGAATGCGCTGCCGGCCATTGCTGGTACACCATTTCAAGCAGCAAGAATACCTCCAGTTGCAGCCGCACTGCTTATTGAATTCCATGGATCCTCTTTCTGTCTGTAGTGTACAAGTGTCAATCAATTGTTGAGAACATGCAACCCCAAACTGCAAAACTTCCAACAATTATCGGTGTACGTTATTTAACTGCTGCCATACTGCCCTACAAAAAAGAATAGGAAAAAAGTAATTATTTACTAAACTTCACAGTAATTCCAAGTTATATGCTAGGAAATATATGACACATCTTTTTTCATAATCACATACTTTTTTAAATTTTCCTTTTACCTTTGCGCAGTGGCAAAAACCAGTAGGAAAAAATGGAGTTATAGATTTATTAGTTTCGCAGCCAAAATTCTATACACCTCCCACAGAGATCGTTCTGTTCCTTACTTCAAGCTTCAACTTAATTCTCCATCACTTTCATACCCAATGTAGATGGTGCATCTCTGATTAGCTGAGGCATCTAGGATTATTGTTTTACACAAACGCTTATATCTAATACTTAATGTCTCAGTGGATGTCAATCTTAAACATCCAAACAACACTTGAAGTATGAACCCATGCCTTTCTCCCAGGAATCTTGTCATTTCTTACTTGATCAATATATATTTATACTCACTGATCCCTATACTACAATTAGTACTTATGTATGTACATTCGTACTTACATTTCGGTGAAAACTATAGCAGTAACAAATAGTACACAAATAAATAAATATAATTTCTTGATCATATTTTATACTGAGCCTTAAATAAAGTACCAGTAATGCAACTTTCTCTCAAGTTTTGGAAAGCAACAGCTGGACTTAAGTAGATTTTTTAACCTCGAATGAGCCGAGATTAACATTGCACCGAGCTGCTCAAAGTGGTGGGGCCGTATGCGATCTCCATTAAGAGAAAGGAAAAGATAGTTCATTGAACTTAAAATAGATAGTCGTATAGAAGATTACCACTAAAGGATGATTTACTAGTTTCGAGTCCCGTATGATTTTGTGAATCTTCAGAATTGAATTTTATACAAATTAATAAGTTTATAAATGCGTTCTTTCTCTAAGTAAAAATTTCAATTCAGCTTCCTCATCAAACAAGCCATCGGCTCTCTTAAAAAATTAAGATAATTCGTAAAACCGAAAATAATATCTTCACAAATTTGTTAAGATCAATATTCGGTTCTCTAACCGAATTCGGTTATCTGATTGATTAGAAATATAATTAATTGAAATAATAGATTTAACAACTTGAAGAATACATGAGGTAGAAAAGTAAAAAAAACAATAATATATGAAAAATTTAAATTCTTTAAATTCAAAATATTGTCAATCAGTAAACTTAACTTCAATAAATACGGTAAATGTAACTTATTTTCATTCTGTAGAAAGTTTTTTCGGTATAATTTCAACAGCATTTTGTTTGGGAATGCGATTGAAATATTTAATGGCATTTTGTTATTTGAAAGAAAAATGTTCATGAGTCAAACGAATCTGACAACCTAGCAATAGAGAGAAGGGAAAAGTACGAGATCGCCAGTGAAAAAATGTTGCTTTCCTAAAATTTACTCACAAAGTGTTAGAGATCTATGATGATTCCGAAGAACTGGCACTGAAATAAATTAACTTTATTTTATACGAGATGCGATAATTTTGTGCAGCAATTTGGATATTATGAAGGAATATAGTAATATTTTTATTGCATTAGTCACTATAAATTCAATAAAAGAGTAATCATATCAAATAGATAACATGCCAATACTGTTCTGCGATATGGTTTAGATGGAATTCTTTGGAATATTTGTAACAGTGAACAATAGAAATCTTATTCGAATCTTGAATTCAGTTCTCCACTTTTGATACAAATGATACCTGTCTTAACTACCATAGAAGTGCAAAGCTTAACTTTGCCAACAAATTAAGACAAAACCTGTTAATTAATTCAATTTGCCAGAATTTACTTTTTGGATTGCATAGACGGCAAAATCCATCCGATAGTGCGAATTTACTGAATTTTTTTTCTTCACTTTTTTGTGATTTTCTTGAAATTGGCTGCAATGATTTTCTTTAAACGTTGATTACTATCTACACATAAATTCTTAACATTTTGTTTGCCACATTTTTCTGAAGGAACAATAGCAATATGCTTTTTTCTAAAGTATCACTAAAATAACTGATAAGCAATATGCTTTTCCCTGATGTATCACTAAAATAACTGATGACTGATGAAGTCCCGAATATAAAACTTTTATAAGACAAACAAATAATGCGAAAAATTAGATTCAAATAAAGGTTTTACAAGAAAAAAATTATGTTCCTAATCAAAATGATGCTCTGTTGACAAAGTCTGCATTTTCCCTCATAGTCTAGATTTGACATCGCTAAATTTAATTTCTACGCCGCGATTTAGGAAAAAGAAATCTGGTATAAAACAATCACCCTTCATTCCTTTATTGTATAATTCATTTGCAAAATAAACGGTTAGTGGACATGTATTACAGATAAATAATGGATGTGAGGATTATACTATTTACCTAAATAAGATTGCATTGTATGATATAGCAAGCTCTGTATCAATCCAGTAGCAATGCTTGTGACGGCAATTTGCAGGACAATTTGTCTAGGGTAGAACAGCCTTCACAATTATTTGGAAGAATATTTTAAATCGGTATTAAATATAATTAATACACGTAACTTAATAAAAGAGAAAATAACTTAATTAATTGTAGATTCACAATTGGCCTCCTTTAACAAATAATTGAATAATTAATAAAAGACATGAAAAAAGATAGAGCTAAAGAACAAATATAAAATTTTTCTTTTTTCTAACCGCTTAAAGAATGTAATTGTAGTAGATGAAGTTTATACTAAAAAATTAGGACTATTCTTATAAAACAAAAAAAAAAATACATATGAAATAAAAAAGGAAACCATCTTACCATTTTAGTTGAAATAAAAAAAGAAAAATAGTTAAAAACGCATAAATTAACGTTTCTGAATTAACCGCCAGGTAACAGCACTTACTTAGTCTAGAATTTTAGTAGTTTAAATAATTGCCGCTAGAAAGCATATGCTTCTAGATATAAAGAATTGTAGTTCCAAAATTTGCCACCCGATCACAGCGCCATACATTGATGTAACATTTTTCAATGGTTTAAAATGCGTCTTTGCGAAGGGACGGGAAATGGTTAATGGCTCCCAAACAAATCTTTGCAAGTAGTGACACCTAGTGACAAACTATATAACCATAAATAAAATTGATTTCTCAGTAGGTGTTGCTATCTGGTGGCCATGTTTATAACTACAAATATACTAATTTTAATTAGTTACTTTATTAATTACAAAACAAAAAAAATCTGCTGTGAAACACTCACACAAGTTTCTCTTACCCCATTTTTCAAAATTTTAATCGACAAACTTTATAGTTAGTATACGAAATTTAATAAAATTCGTCGGTGTTTTTATGGAGAAAATCACAAAAACTGAAAGAATTACTTTGATGTACATTATAATTGAAAAAAAAAAGCGTACACTTCATTTTTAAACTAGAAATAAATGAATATATAAATCATATTAATAAAATTCAAATATTTATTTATCTTTTTTCTACATTATATTTCTTGCGCCCTGCTATTAAGTAAGATAATTCTTTTTCCTTTCTTTTTCAGGAGGGGGTTCAGATTTTATACATTTGTTTTACAGCTAGAAGCTATAGAGAGCTGCGAATATTATTGTGTGTAATAACTTAGATACAATGTTAAAATGAGAAATTTAAGACTATTGAAGGATAGTTTCAAACAGTAATCCATCCTATATAATCATTATTTTTATAAGCATTTACATGTAACTACCAACATACAGTTCAAGAACTTTTATCTAAATCTTGCCAATAAAATTTACGGGCTAATTTCATTTGTTGGTATTTGATTGAATATTGTATTTGATATATTTTTGAAAGCAGCTTCAGAATATCTTGAAATTGCCGGAAACTTCTTAAGAAGCGACAATTTGTCTTTTTGTCCAGAGCGACGTAACCGCTAGAGCGGGCACTACTGTCTTTCACAAAATACTAATTTACAAGAAACAAGGTCATAAATCCCAAAATAATATGAACAGGTAGACATAGATCAAATTTGGACTTTGATACAACATTCGACTCATTGTTTTAAGATAGTAAAAAATAAAAAAAATAAACACAACAAACATGTTTAAACGAGCAAATTATTAAAGGCAACTAAAACATTTTAACAATGACTTTATTAGAAATAATTTGTGATTATAAACAGATGCAGAGGCGCTTTTGAGAATTTAAATGGTACTTGGATAGGAAAAACAATCACGTTATACATCAAACTATAGATTGTTATATGATTTGAGATGCATGAATGTTTATATAGTAAAATATCTTTGGATCAAAATTGTAAGAATAATTAAAATGAAATAAGTTGATATGCTTGCTAAGGATACTGTAATATAATTACTACACAGAGAGTGTTGATTTGAAAATAAATACATGTAATATCATTTGTATAGAAATACAAAAGCAGTTTGGGAGATTGGCAGAATAGATATACCCATTCAGAAGTAGGGTTATTTTTTATAAACATTACAAGGGATGTAGACAGAAAGCTATGATTTACTGAACTTCCTTCTTCTAAGTATAAATAAAAGAGGACTCTCCCTTATTTTCAGTGTGTACAAACTGCGGAATGATGGAAAAGTTGAACAATGAGGTTTCGTTTTATCTATTGTATAATGGAGAAGAGAAATGATTGAAGAAAATATTAAATATCACATTGCCTCTTTATAATTACTGACCTAATGAATAACTTATCAGCGAATAGATTAATTATTGAATATTTTTGCAACATTACATATAAACAAAAGTAGACAAACTAATAAGTAACAAAAATCAAATCAAATGTAAAGGCAAAGTAAATCATAATAGTATAATCTCGCATTAATTTTAACCAATCATCTCATCAAAAAAATTCACTTAAAGAAGAAAGTATAATCAATTTTATTAACAAAAGTTGCAAATTTTAAAAGGACTTGTTTAGCAAAGAGCTGTTGATAATTTTGGATTGGCCATAACTCTTCCTTGTAGCATGATGTTCATCGATATGGTCCTAGATGTATGATGACCAGCCTTCAGCTTGGTAAAAGTTAATTACAGATTGTAGTTTGGCTTATACAATATAATAGTCTCCAATATGCCCTCGCAATGAAGGAATTCAAGATTTTACACACTTGTATATCATTTTTCAACACTAAAAAGATAAAGAGCACCTTTCATAATTTACATCCTGACAATGGGGGGGTCATAAATGGCCACTTTCAGAACAACTCTTATTTGACAAGCAATTCATTGATAAATTCTTGTTGTTTCTTTAAAAAAATGGGATTTTCAAATGTTATAATATACGTTAAATTTGTAAAAAAAAAAAAAAATTACTGTTGCTATTAGTGAAAACAAGATTTCAGTATTAAATACCAACAATGTGGTATGTAACAAATGGAGCATCTAAAGATACTAATACCAAGTACCAAGTAAGGGCACTACTTTGGCGGAAAAAATCAACAAAGCTATATATATCTAATAGAGCAAATGTTAGTGCAAACAATAAAAAAGAGATAAACTACAGTGAGAGAAAGTAAAAAAAATATGGTAATTAAAAGGAATATCAAGTTGAGCTTCCAGTGATTTCTTCATATATAAGATATTTTGTTCACATACGCACACATACAAGCCATTCGCTAAAAATTTGACACAAATGCAATACTTCCTCTTACAGAATAAGAGAAAGTGTAAATAAATAAAAAATTGTTTATGATTCGTATTTGAAGTTCTGACATTAATGAAATATGGAATCATATGGTGGCCATTAATAAACTTATCTAAGACTTTAGTATATATATTATGGAACTTCTACATTTACAAAAAAAAAAACTTTTTTTTAAATCCATGTTTAATGTCATTTTTTTATCTTCATAGAATGAGATTTTATTTTAAAAAGGCTGATTGTTTACATCTTGACGAAGGAACAAATGTATCTTTTCTCTGCTCAATGTAAATTTCTTTCAAAAAATTGTTTTACGAGCTTGGAAACAGTTGATTAGCTATCACTTCTTGCAAGTTAACTGAAATTCATTAAACAGTTTTCCTGAATTATACACAATAATTATGCAATAATAATAATAATAATAATGCAAGTATTAGTTTATTTATTATCTTATTCTGCTATACTGAAAACAATTATAATCCAATTTCTTGCCTTTTGGAAGAGTATTTATTAATGAAGCTACAATGAAAAAAAAAAACGCTAATCATTTGTGGCTATTTCGAAAATAAACTTGAATAAAATAAGGAGAAGGAATTTTTTTAAAGAAAACTAAATTATATATAACAGACACAAAATTTTTATATTTTCAACAATTTTATAAATACAGTTGTCTTTAATAAGCCAAAGTGATATATCTTTTAGGTGAACATGAAAACAACCATGTAGCTAATTTCGGTATCGGAAATCATGTTCATCTAAGGTACGCCAATTACTTTCTGGCTATTTACGTTGTGGTAGAAAATCTTGTAACAACACAGAAAGTTTTGGCGTGTACAGGGGCTTCATTTTTTTTCCTTTGCATTTCGAACAAATAAACATATTTTGTGTCAATTTCAAAGCTTTAGGGTTCATCCCATAATGGTCGTTATTAAGGATTCTATCTATCACAAATAAACTACCTCGTCCGACGGTAATTTGGAAATTTAAATTATTATTAAATTAAACTATAAAGTACTTTATATCATGTGTACTTAAAACAGTGTCCTCTCTATTAATAAAAATGGAAAACAAAAAAATAATTAAGAGAGATTTACATCGTTGACAATACTGCTTACTGCAGCTATCTAGGAACCAGTCAAAGAGTAGAATGTGCAGCTCCAAGGCTTGAAGGATCTTCAAAGTGTTGTGGAGGTCGAAACTGTTCTGCTTGCATTCTAGTGAAAAGAATACCAACACCTTCTATTAATGCTAAAAGCACACCACCAATGAATGCGCTGCCGGCCATTGCTGGTACACCATTTCTAGCAGCAAGAATACCACCCGTTGCAGCCGCACTGATTATTGAATTCCATGGATCCTCTTTCTGTCTGTAGTGTACAAGTGTACAATCAATTGTTGAGAACATGCAACCCCAAACTGCAAAACTTCCAGCAATTATCGGTGTACGTTGTTTAACTGCTGCCATACTGCCCTACAAAAAAGAATAGGAAAAAAGTAATTATTTACTAAACTTCACAGTAATTCCAAGTTATATGCTAGGAAATATATGACACATCTTTTTTCATAATCACATACTTTTTTAAATTTTCCTTGTACCTTTGCGCAGTGGCAAAAACAAGTAGGAAAAAATGGAGTTATAGATTTATTAGTTTCGCAGCCAAAATTCTATACACCTCCCGCAGAGATCATTCTCTTCCTTACTTCAAGCTTCAACTTAATTCTCCATCACTTTCATACCCAATGTAGATGGTGCATCTCTGATAAGCTGAGGCATCTAGGATTATTGTTCTTACACAAACGCTTATATCTAATACTTAATGTCTCAGTGGATGTCAATCTTAAACATTCAAACAACACTTGAAGTATGAACCCATGCCTTTCTCCCAGGAATCTTGTCATTTCTAACTTGATCAATATATATTTATACTCACTGATCCCTATACTACAATTAGTACTTATGTATGTACATTCGGATCCTGCCAGAGCCTCTATATCGATCCAAGATCAAGTTAGCAAATTAAGATTAAAGACAGCGAATGCCAAATATAATATTTACACCTAAAAGGCGTTTTATCTCCTAAAGAAGCCTATCCCTGAATCAAATGTTGTGCGCTTCTTCGGTTTTTAATTAATGCAATCAATTTTAATTATTGAATAAAGTAATTTAATAGCTTACTATTGGTAATTCCTTCCCCGCTACAAAGCACTTATATAAGTTTCCACCATTTCGAAGGCACCACTTAATCGTTGAAACTGGAATTCTCTAATGAGACTGAAAAGACCCTCAACATCATACAATGCTAAACACTTACTTTTAGTTGAACTAAAATCTGAACTTATACACAAAACAGGATATACAGGACTTAACTTACTCTATCTAAACGTATGGATCAGAACTGTGAGACACTGCAAAAAAAAAAAAATCATTCTGAAATACAACCACTTTAAATCCAAGTTTCCAGAGAAATGCACAAGTGCATTCACAAATGTACTTTGTGGGTCATCAAATATATATCATTTTGTGCATCCAAGCAGCTTCCTCAATTTCCACTATACCAATCTAATCCAGCTTAAAGTGACCTATATATCTAGGATCACTTATACATCCTGATAATTCTCCACGTCACCAACAAAGAGTTCGCTCCTCGAATCTTTCACAGCCCTAGATAACTATCATTCTCTATTTGTCCGCAACTTCTCTACTCCTGCTGCCAGACAGATGGGACTGATTTCATCCGACCTTACAACACTCACATTGCGACATATACATTGCTTAGAGGAAACTAACTAAAAAATTAAACAAAAAAATTGTTTCGAATTCTGTATAACGTCAGCAGACAACGATAAGTCTTAGATATAAAAATAAGATCATAAAATCATTACAGATAATTCCAACGAAACAACTTTTTGTCTGCTATTCAGAATAAATGTTATTTCTAATTGTATTTCACTCATCTGGAAATATTAGCAACTCATGCTACCATTTTGAATAAAGTAATTTAATAGCTTGCCTATTGGCAATTCCTTCCCCGTTACAAAGCACTTATATAAGTTTCTACCATTTCCAAGGCACCACTTAATTATGTTACGAATGTTCTAATGTTTTATCTAACAGTAATAATTTTTCTTGAAGATTGTTAATGCTTTTACTGCCAGAACTCTTGCAAGATGCTTTGAATTCCCTTTTTTTAATTATGAGAATCTTCGTCTCTTCCTGCTTTGCTTAAACCTTCCAATGTTATTAAAACACTTTTAAGGATTTTCAATTTTACATTATTTCCTAACAAATTCGTTTTTAGTTATATGGAAATTATTCCATATTTTCAGAATTAAAAATATAAACAATTATTTAATCCCGACTTATTACTAACATCCTAATTTTTATACAAGTTATTAAAAAATAAATATATAAAAATAAAGCCGTCCTTGTGAGTACTCAGCTCAACAACTAAACACTGACGCTCTAACACTCAAACACAACAAAATGAGCCTGCAAAGGTTACTAATGAGTACTAACCAATAAAATACTTACGAGATCATAACATAACTTCTGACTCGAATTTCTTAACACTCTCCAAAGGCTAAATAAAATATGCAATGCTGATTCTTAAAAGAGCCACAAAGATCTTCTAGGTCGCAGAAGATATCGCTTTCACTGTTCTTAATACTGGAAAATGACAATTGTATTGATTGTCTTCTGGTGAAGAACATGTTATAACCTCTTGCAATTAACGCCATAAAAGCAACACCAATTAGTTTCTTGCATTTGTAGCAGCAAAAGTAATGAACAGAAGCAGCCGCAGCCATGATAAATGAATTCATTAAGATCTGTGATACCAGATTCAATACAATTCAGATCCTACTAAATGTTGAAATATAAAATAATGTAAGTGCTCAAGTGAAGACACATTTACTCAAATATGAACCAAAAAAACCAAACAACATTGAAAGTCCTTCAGTACATCTTGGCTGAATAATATAACCTTCGAGTATATTTCATCATATTTCATAACATATGGTAATTTATTTTATGTCAGCACTCCATAATTTATTATGAGATTTTTTTCTCATAAAATGAAATGATCATCGCAAATTACATACAGTTAATAAAAAAGATTTTTTTCTGTAAATATATGAACTATTACAAAATTACAATACCCAAAATTTCATTTTTGCCATATAAAACTAACACAGTACAGGTTAGAGAATTCAGGTTTTTAAGGTGGGCAGTTAGAGGCATCCAAAGCTCTTAAGAGAATACATATTATATGAATTCACTTGAAGTAAACTTGATAACAAAATACTTGATTTATCTATATTAAATTCATTCATGAAAAAATTTTACTCACAATGAGACGTTTATTAAATCCGCTAGGCGCATTTCGGAAACCTTTGATGGATTGGAATACTGCACCTCCAATTGCACCCATTGTGAAAGCACCACCACAGTCATCAACAATCCTCCAAGGACAGGGTTCCCGAGAATATTCTTCCATGATTATATCTTCTATGTGCTATCTATGACAAGAAAATATTAAGTTTAAAAACACAAATAAAAGAGAAAAACACTGTGACAATCAAAAGAGCAACATTTGTCCTTGAAAAAATAAGAGTTCATAAAACACTTCTTTCTTCCTTTTTCATTTACTTATTAAAAAAGAACTTTATTACATATCCTCATCATTATCTAATAAGTGTAAACAAATCTGTCAGTAAAAGTAACTGTGCGAAGATATACTTCAAATCACCACAATTTCTTTAACGGTATGTGATAGAAAAATAATGCAATGCCTTGCCGATGCATACTTTTGCAAAACTAAATAAGTTCCTTAAAACCTTTTAGGAAAGAAATCTGCTACATAAAACTTGCTACGAAATGAAGTACTAATAGATATTGGATTCATACTAATTTTCCTTGCCACAAACTGTTTACTGTAATGTTTGCCAGAAAGTTAATAAAAGAACATTATAATACAAGTACTATAAATAACGTACTTACATTCGTTTTAAACAAAGAAGAATTTATTTAACAAATTACAGCAATTACAGGAACATGTCGAAATTTACACATCAGACGATTTTAGGTTAAACGGGAAGGTAAAAGTGGTGAATGAGAAAGGGCATCTTCAACAATCTGCCCTTGTGATAGCAATTGTGCAAATCAGAACTTTTGAAAATAATTGTTAAAAATAAGTAAAGCTTTCACATGTTGAAAAATTTTCATCTGATAAATAAATTGAAAATATGTATATTTTAAAGCTCAGGACTGTTTTGACAAAAAAAAAAAAATAGAAATGAATATTAACTTTTCTTTTTAAAATAACATAATTTAGACATATTTAGACGTTAAATATTTAGGAAGATCATGCTACAAGTAAAAATTCTGTATTTAAAAATGAAATATAGATTAAAAAAAAGAAAATAACTAAGTTTATTTGTGGGGAGGGACCACCGAAAAAAACATAGGCAGATCACATACTAATATTTCTTCTATAAACGTAAAGTTAGCAACGAGTAGTTTCTTCTAATAAATTCATAAAAAGTTGGTGTAATAAAGATATTGAAAAAATAAGAATAAATGAAATTAATTTAGAATCTATGACGAAAAAGTGATGTGAAACAGAAGTGGAAATACTAAGGAGAAATCAGTGATGAAAATTTCTTTCATGTCTTGTAACTAGCTAAATAAAAATCAGGGATTCTACTTATTTCTCTTATTATCATTTACACAGATATAAATCACAATTTCTTTCAGACTTCTAATTCTCTCACTAGATGTTTAGTTGTCTTCAATCTTATTTCAATGGAACAACTAATAAAGCCTTTACATATAAACTTAATTAAACGACTTTTTTGAGGAAAGCTGAAAAACTCTTATGACAGTTATTTTTTTGGAAAAGAAGCTTCTGTGATTTAACCAGTTCTAATTTATTATTCTGTAGTGATATTTATTAACAGAATCATAGGCACCCTCACAGAGGAAATGATGAGTATTTGCTTGATTCTATAATAAAAAAAAGAAGGACAAATTGATACCTATTTACAATAAATAAACATTGGAACATATACAAAAAATTCACTTGGTGTAACAACCAGTATTAACGACAAAATATTTTGGTATTTAAATTATTTTCCATAGGTCCGCAACCGAGAAGTATTTTATTCGTCCAGCTTTAAATCAGTAACTCGCAAATGTAATCCCTCTTATTGACTGCATATCCGATTCGGCAATTGCAATTGAAAAAAATGCTTTATTTCAATATAAAAACTTTTATTATATAGATAAATCTTATGTAAAACACTAACACGACTTTTTCTTATACCTTTTAATATTGTAGCGATGCAAACCTGTGTGAGGAAACCTACACAGAGCCTCTCGTACTCTTGCTCTAAATGCGCACAATAGAAAAGAATAATGTTGATCCCTAACTTTTGCTTGACTTTATTTATAATATCATTTCATTTAACTTGCAAATGTTTACCTACTCAATCGTTTATTATCTAATTAAACTTGTTATTAATTCTAATTTATAGCTTTACTGATGTTATTGTGCTATAAACTTGAATTTTATTGACTATCATTTACGAATGTACTGTTTATAATAAAGGTGCTTATTATTAGATTAGATATTTTTGTAACCAGTAACACTCATAGAAAAACTAAAATACAATTAGATGTATATAAAATTACAAACTTTCTTTAAAATCAAATTTGACATATTTGTAACATAATTAGGGTAAGTACCAATCAACTGGTGTTGCCAGGTAGAGAAGTGATGATTATATAATGGCCCCATAGAGCGCTCTAAAAACGCCAGCAAATATCCGTTTTGAGGTCCCCTGAGTCCAAAAAAGTGGTTTTTAGCAAATGGTCTGTGTGTGTGTGTGTGTGTGTGTGTGTGAGAACAACATAGCTCAAAAAAGGAAAAACCGTAGAAAGTTGAAACTTGATATTGCTTTTAGGTATCACCATGGGATCTAACGGTGTGTTATCTGTCAAAATTCCTCACCGGAAGTATCACTTTACTGGTTGTATTTTTACGTTTTTGCGATTTTCTCAAAAATGGATCCGACGATTTTCTTTAAAAACTTGGTATATCAACTACACATACAAAGAGCTACAACTTTTATTTGAAACATTTCTCTGGGAAAATTCATGTAAGGGCACTTCTGGGCAAGAAGGGGGGTTAGGTTTTCATCTTAACTGCTATTTCAGTTTATTAGACAATTCTGTCATTTAAATAATGTTAATTAGAATTAAATATGTTGTTGAAATTCCGAGTTTGGGAAAAATCGGATAACCGGAAGTGCGTTTGTTTCAACACTTTACAAAATGATTTTTTTTTCACTTTTTCGCGATTTTCTCAAAAATGGCTCCGACGATTTTCTTTAAACTTCGTATATAAACTAAACATGCAATGATCTACATTTAAAAGCACTTTTAGGGGAGGGGGTGGGGTTATAGCTTCCTCTAAAGTGGTATCATAGTTGATTATACAATTCTATCATCCAAACAAAATTAATTAGAAAATAAATAGATGGCCAAAATTCCAAGTTTTAAGTAAGCCGGAAGTGCGCTTTTACTGAACGTTTTTTTTTTTTTTTTCAGTTTTCGACGAATTTCGTTATATTTGGTACACAAACTATAACATTTGTCAATTATAATTTTGGGAACAGGAGTAAGAGAAAGTTGTATGAGTGTTTCACACCAGGAAGGGGGAATAAAGTTTCTAATAAAAGTAATACGTTTTTATATGTAAAGTTAATATATTAAATTTAAAGTAAGTCGTTTTAAGCATATTCGAGAAAATTCCAAAAAACTCAGAAACCTACTCTGTAAAATCGCATACTACTACTGTAAAGCATTTTGAGATATTCTATTAACAGACACACACACACACACACACACACACACACACAGACCATTTGCTAAAAACCTTTTTTTAATTTCCGGTGAGAACTCAAATTCCGGAAATCTGGCACGATTACAATTACTTCCTCTTGCTTTGTAAGAAAAAGTAATAATGTCCAACTTTTTATTTAGTATTTGTATTTATATTTAGTATTTATTTAGTGCGTTTGAGTGTAGAGATATTCCAACACCAAATTAACGTCGAAACTAAAATTTTCACGCAAAATTCATAAACAGGAATTGATTGGGATTTGACTAAATATATAATTTTTTACATTTTTCGCAAATCACTTTTCTTAGAAAAATATTCAAAACTAATGCTAGCTATGCATGCGTTTAAATAGTATAACAAGTTTAAAGAAGCTCGTAAGAGTCGTTACAAACAAGAAAAAAAATCACAGAAAACTGAGAAAAAAAAAGTTCAGCCAAGTTATACTTTCGGTCAACCGATTTTCTTCCGAGTTTGAAGAAAATCGGTTGACCAAAAGTATTATAGATGATAAGGACCATAGTGAAGTCTAAACTCATCCCTTCCATAGAAAGACCTTAAAATGATTTTTCCCCGAAAATATTGTTTTGAATAAATGTGATATACCTTAGGTAAATAGTACAAACACAAAATTTAAGTAAATTGTTAGTCATTTTTGAAAAAATTGCAAAAAAAAAACTGAAAAATTCATTCAATATAAAGTGTTACTTCCGACATGTTGATTGTCCATGATTTCTGCTTAGACCAATTTGTATTCTTTTTCCAATCCATGCGATCCTGTTTCACTTGTTAAAGTGACCTTTGTGGTTGTTTTGAGGAACGTTGTGGAAAGCAGCCTCTGGTCAGAGCAGTCGCGTAGGTAATCCTAGATGTCATATCCTCTTTATAGCTTTAACCCAAACTCATTCTTCTGCAGGTCTGGGGTTTAGTATAAGCCTGATCCGGTTTTATACTAAAGAGGTGTCGTAAGAGGTGTTTTTATCTGCTCGGACAGCCAGGCTGCGCTGAAGGCGTTGAGTTCATGTGACTTCACTTCCAGGTTGGTGTTAGAATGTTCTAAAAGACTGGAAGAGCTTTCTTCTCTGAAGGATGTGCTTCTAGTCTGGGTGCCAGGTTACATGGGAATTTTTGGGAATGAGGAGGTGGGATAGGTTTGCCAAATTAGGCGCCTCTCTTTCTTTCATTGGTCCCGAGCCTGCTGTTGGCGTGTCTTCTGGCACATGTCTGTCAGACTTCCAGACATGGACAGTTTCACAGCATTCATCCTTATGGATGAGCTCAGTTGGTTTTCGGCAGTCCAAAATGCTCATCGGGGATCCGGACAAGGCCATTAGTGAGACGTTGCTGTGTTTTTCACGGAGCGCTCTCAGGGCATCTGGTTGGATCTCTTACTGGACATTGTGGTTTAAGGAGATATCTCTACTTAATGGGGCTCATGCCGGATCCATTTTGTAGAGTCTGTGAGACAGAGGAGGAAACATCCATCCATCTTATGACTGTTTGCTTGGGTTTTGAGAAAATCAGGTTCAGGACCCTTGGTCGGAATAGGATGTCTGTGGAAGAGCTTAGGCTATTTCCGCTTAAGGTTATTGTCCGATTTATTCGAACTGCGGAGAATCTTAGATGTATTAGATTTGGGTCTAAAACATTGCCCTAGATTTTTCTTCTAGACCCGGTTTGTTGTTGTTTTTCTTGGGGTAGCTAAATGGGTCCAGTGAGGCTTTGGATAGCTTAGGGTTTCTCTCCCCACAGACAAATAAATAATAATAATCCTGGATGTCATATCCTCTTCTATCTTTAACCCAAACTCACTCTTCTGCAGGTTTGGGGTTTAGTATTGGCCTGATCCCGTTCTATACTAAAGAGGTGTGTGAGAGGCGACTAATGGACCATTTTCCACGGAGCGTATTCCCTATTCTTCCCTATTCCACTACTCTTTCCCTTCGATGGACCACAAATTTAGCACTAGGGTTTTTCCGTTGAATTCTCTAGACTGTGGGGACATCATAACATTCTTCCAATCAAAAGAATAACCTATATAATTCCACCCCGTGTCTTATATATAGGCACAATATTAATTTTGATATTCGATACTGTGGTTTGGAAGTATTTAACAAAATTCCTTACCTTCTTTTCTTTCCATATCTATTTTTTATCCATCCAGAGGCGAGGAGATGAAGATGGCTCTGGAATTAACAACTCAGTGGCAAGCAACACTGATTTGAGCTGTTTTTGAGACCATTGAAAAATGGTTCATAAGATGAAGCATCCTCTTCAGGGGCGGTGTGGTGGGAATCGGGCACTTCAGGTTACTTAGAGGGCTCATTATGCTCACGTATACAGACATTTTTTTTGGAGGGGAGGGAGAGATCTGATGGAAGGGTCGGCCTCTTTAAGAAAACATTACCACATAATTGGCTTTTAGCAAGCAGATCCTTTTTATGGGCATTTTACGATTTTTCAAGTTGGCGCTGGATTTCTTGTGCCGAATTTGAAATCAAAGATATCTTTTGACATCAAGCATATCTTGACTTCACCCAGTGTGTGTCCGGGTGGTTTGCCTGCTTCTTTCCTAATGCCAAGCTTGTTTCCTCGGATGACCCAAACCATGCATCTCAGGGTTCTTTTCTTGAATTGCTTGGAAGATTAGCTGCACTGTGGTAACATCACAACCATTTCCCGAGAGAAAGTGAAAATTGTGAAATTGTCCACCCCACCTTCTTCCCTGCGGCGATTTTTTGTTTTCGACCGTGGATTGGAGGTGTTAACTATAATTCCCTACCTTTTCTTTTTCTTCCTATCCTTGGTGTTCCATCTGTAGGCGAGGTGGACGATAGGGCTCTGGCACTTACTCGTTAATTGGACAAGGTTAATGTAAGACTGCATTCGGGGAGCACAATGGACTATTAAGGCCTGAGTGCATCTACTTCCTTTCGGAAGTCTGATAATAGAATGGAATAGAATAGGGTGGAATAGAATACAATAATCTCAGGTGTCTTTTTTCTCCTACACAAACTACCTACTGGCCAGCTTCCTTCAATAAACTTCCTGATCTCCTTGACTTTTTTGTTTAATCAAATAAATCTAACGCAACTTATGTATTAACTGATTTTTCATGCGCTCAGATCTTAGCCTTTACTAACCATGGCCTTAACCAATTCCGGGAAGAAAAAATTGATTAAGAGACCGATAAACTTGGTTATTTTCAAAAAATTACTGGAGCTCATACTCGGCTCGATAAAACCACTGAGAACACCCAGAAAATAGGAGCTAATGTTCAATATTTCACACGGTAATACAGCGAAGCAAGTGTTTAGCTTTAGCTAACTTTTCGTCTCTAAATCAAATTCTGTAAACTACTTCCTCATTTAATTATGTTTACTACCCAGAAACGATTCTGCAAGAACTCTTTGGCTGCGACCAATTCATCCGCTACACAATTAATTATCACAGACAACATACGTAAGTGAACAGCCACATCAGGCAACAAAAAGTGAACGTTACAAATATTACAACAACCATTATATCAATTACAGTTGTAATAGGATCCAAAGAGAGGATCCGTAGCAAAGAAAGAGAGCAAAAATGACAGGACCACTCTCTCGGACTAGAGTGGGAGAAACTAATAAATACAGTGACGGGAGATAGATTTAGTACAGAGTTCAAACTGAGGTCACTCGCCAGTCACAACGTGTCATACCCTTTACCTACCATACTCTAGTATATAGTCAAGTGTAAAGTCAAGACAGTCAATGTCACTTCTTATATTATACAGTGTTAGCCATATTTTGTTTATCATTCAAACCAGATCATTTCTCTCCTTCATCAACCCCATTATGCAGTACAACCCTTACAAATGACAACTCTATATAGGGGATGCTGCGCGATGACTTCTTAACATCCGAACGTGTATTACTTGGGATCAGCCTTTTTTTTATTCTTTTTTTTAAAGAAATTTACACCAGCACTATTGTGCCATAAGTAAATGTGAATACGGAGACACAGAAATCTCTCCAATCTCACCAAGAAGTAAACCTAAATATTGTCAGACAACTTCTAGAACCAACATGTTCAAAATTTTCTCTACCATATAATATTTTGAATTATCACTTTCCCATTCTCTGCACATTGTCTTCCATAATATTATGATTCCCAAACCGAAGCTATTAGATTCTCTTCAATGTACCCCCTCACTACCAATTTGGATTCTAAAGTAGACGAGCCACCAATCAACAAGTATATCGCGTTGAATATGTCATCCCTACCACCCTTGAGCGGAAGTAATATCAGGCCGAAGGAAGCAATATTAGGGAGTAATATTAGGCGGAAGTAATATTAGGCAACAAGTACGTCGCGTCTGGCCCAAACGTTATTGTACTTATAGCACTTACAATTTCAGTCTTAAATCAGATTTAACAGACCACTTCTTTCAAGTTACTGAAGAGAGGTGGCAATGATCAACTATCTCGTCGGTTTGTCGTATTATTGTCAGTGTATCTATATATCAATGCCTGTGCATACTGGGCATCTATACATTACATAGTTCACGATGTTGATATTATCATATATCCGGATAAACCAGTTTTACCTTGACGATGATACAGCAATTTTTTTCATTTAATAACTATTCTATACTCTTCTGAATTTCCTCCATTCTCACCTTCCGTTTTTTAGAACCTGGCAAACGAAATGGAAAATAAAAATCTATATGTATAAACTTAAATTTATAATATTCTGAATAAAACAAATTTACTGAATAATAAAGACAATATCTTTAATCTATGTCTATAACATCCTTAAATAACTGGAGATCACTTTTATATCTTTGAACTTACTTAGGACAAATGACTGACATGTAACCCAAAAATACAATTCTCAAACGAACACTCTCTAACCAATTATAGACTTCTTGAATAATGCTACAAACTGGCATTATAAAAAAAAAGACAATTTATATCATACAGCTCGTACCATTATAAATTACGTACTAGAACTTTACGGAATGAATGCAAAACCTGAAGATACTACATCGTAGCATCGTTGATGCTCTAATTACAATTCTAGCAAAACAATATATACGATCTTGAGATTCCATTCATCCATACCCCAAAAAATCTAAGTATTACAAATTCCACAGTAATCTTTCCTTCTAATGAAATCCTTTTATTCACATTCTCTCTTCTTCAATTCACTTCTAGATAATCCTCTAAGATGAATGAAATGTTGTTGGCCCATGCGACCTTCTGGGCATTTAATTAATAATTTGTTTTAAAGCACACAAATAACCTTTACTTTATCCTCTAGGATAGAGATGCATCAACACGTTGGTGATTTTAAAGATTAGATTACATTTTGATTGTCGGAATATCTGAAATAGAGTTAGTACAATTGTAAGACGCAGTTGACATAGTGGTTGTTGTGAAGGTCACTTTTTGGAAGTGCAATTATTCTGAAAATATTTTTAAGTTTTATGGAATTTCCTTGACAACCACCATAGGTGTTTTTCCACTAAACTTAGTGTGTTAACTGTACCACTTTTATCCTAACCAAAAAGTAACTCCCCCCCTCCCCAAATTGATTTTAGACTCTCTAGAATTATTTGGAATTAAATTTTAAATGTTATATTTGTTTTGTTCAATGTTGGCACAATTTACTGGATTATAATGTAATCACACTTCTCCTACTTGCCTGTGTAGGTACTTGTCCCCCACTAACTCTAATTAGTATTACTATTCATTTGAATTAAGAAGCGTCAACATCTAAGGTAAATCGAGCCTAAAGCTTTCTCAGTGCACTGCCATTCCCTAGCATTGTTCTCTTGTTATAGACAACACTGCCCATCACCGAGCAGTGAGCTATAGAGAGGCGAGAAAAATCTAAGAGCAGCACTGTTGGACTCGAACACGTGATCTCAACGCTATCACTGAGCTAATTTGCGCCCATCTATTTATTGAACTTGAAACTCTTATCAATGCGTATAATAATGAATCTTAATAGTATGCAGGTATATTGTGATGAAGTGCCACTTCAAGAGAAAAGCTTAAGGCTCCTGGAAACATGTTTCAAACAAATGGGTCGCTTTTGAGTCATTCGCAAAATAAATAATATATATATATATATTATTCATTAAAGTCATATCTGGTTGATCTTGACCGGAAAACTTATTGTCAGACATCAAAGTACAGAATTAGCACAGAAGTTAGTGCTTTCTGCAATTTTTCATATTTAAGATATTTCATTTACACAAAATCACACAAACCTACAAAACATACACACACACAACACACACACTACTCGATTCGCTAAAAATATTTGTACTTTCTCTTACTCCTACTAAGAAGAAGTATTGCATCGTCAAATTTTCGATATCGAGTTTTCACCGGAAATATCCATTTGGAGGTCCCTTGAGTTCAAAAAAAGTGGTTTCTAGAAAATGATCTGTGTGTGTGTGTGTGTGTGTGTGTGTGTGTGTGTGTGTGTGTGTGAAACAGCATAGCTCAAAAACGTAAAATCGTAGAAAGTTCAAACTTGATATTCCGTTTAGTATCAACATGAGATCCAACAGTAGGTTATCTGTCAAAATTCCTTAACCGGAAGTAACCACTTTACTGAATTTTTTTTTTTTTTTACATTTTTGCGATTTTCTAAAAAATAACTCCATCGATTTTCTTTAAACTTAGTATATCAACAACACCTACAAAGACCTACAACTTTTATTTAAAACATTTCTTCGGCATAATTCATTTAAGGGCATTTTTAAGGGCGAGGTGGGGTTAGATTTTCCTCTAAAGTGCTATTTCAGTTTATTACACAATTCTATCATCTAAATAATATTAATTAATATTAAATATGTTGTTCAATTTCCGAATTTAAAAAAAAATCGGATGCCTGAATGTTGCGTTTTTACTGAGAAGTATTTTTTCAGTTTTCTGCTAAAACGACACTAGTAGTATTTTCTTTAAACTTGGATGTGAACTACACATATAAAAAGCTAAAACTTTTATTTGAAACATTTCTTCTAGAAAGTCATTTAAGGGGGCTTTTCGGAGAGGGGTGGGGTTATGTTTTTCTCTAAAGTGCTATCATAGTTGACTTATACAATTCTACCATCCAAACAAAATTAATTAGAAATTAAATAGATTGCCAAAATTCTGAGTTTCAAGAAAATTAATAAACCGGAAGTGCGGTTTTACTGAACAGTTTTTTTCAGTTTTTACGATTTTTTCCATAAAAACACCGACGAATTTCATTAAATTTCATGTATAAATTATAAAATTTGTCAATTATAATTTTGAAAAGTGGAGTAAGAGAACAAGCTATATGGCATAACAGTTCACATGAATAGGCCAAGTTACGTGAAATTTATATGAATTTCCCTACCCGTATAAAACGGCTGTAACAATGACCTAGAAATATTTTTGGATCTGTCATTTATCAACATTCCTCGTGTACCCCAACATTCGTTATCCCATTTTAAATAATCTTTTGAAACAATTATATTGGTAAAAGAAATTCTAGAAAATTATGAATATTTCTGATATTATATATCCTAAGGTTTCTTATATTATAAAATTACAATATTATGTGCACAGTTGGGAGGACAATGCGTTGAAAATAAAGGGAGCGATGAAGTTAGTAAAGCAAATATGGCCGAGAGGTTTTTGCGCGCACGCGCGCACAGTGAATATACGTATATAGTAATAATACACATACACACTGAGACAAGGACAAGGGGTCTGCCCGGGCTCTGATAATAATGATGGATGACTATAACTTCCAAACACCCTAATAATATTATGCCCGCTTGTATTTGGCGCTTCTACACAAGGGATGAGTGAGAGAGTAGAAGCTAGAATGGGACAACCGTCAAGTCCCTATGGACTGACTTTACTAGCTAACACCATACTACCCAGCCGACGACTTATACCTTGACATATATTTTTTTTCACCTCCTCTTAACTTTCAGTGTTATTCACCCAATTAGGTAGGCTCTTCCCACTTGGATTCACAAACAACTCCACTGTCTGGGTGGGTCTCCAATGAACACTTCACTAATGGATCTAAACTCCTTTTCCCACGGGATATTTCTTCCTATTTTTTTTTTTTATCGCGAGTGTTTGGACTGAACAGAAACAATATTAATCGAAATCTTTTTTACGTTCTCTTAACTTCTGGTAAGAAAATGTATGGCGGTCAGGTCAAATTATCGATATTGAGTTTTCACCGGAAATACACGTTCTGGCTCCTCTGAGTACGAAAACATTATTTTTATCAAATGGTCTGTATGTGTTTGCGTGTGTAAACAATGTATTCCCCGTTTACTTATTACTATCGCATCACAACAAAGATTTGGGGATTCGCATAAAACCGAAATCGAGAGTTTACTGAATGTTTTTTTTTTTTGCAGTTATCCGAAATTTTCTCAAAAACGGCTCCAATAATCTACACAAATATATCCCTATGGGTATGTCCACACTTGTACGCTTTCCTCTTCCTCTTCCCTTTCAACTTGCGCTTCCTCTTTCCATTTCAATATCCGTTGCGCATGGCTTTCGAGCATGCCTCTTGAGGCATTCAATTTGTTGTCCACACTTCATCCGTTCAGTGTGAATTTTACGATGGATTCAGAAGCGGCATTAGCTATTTGTGCAGGTTATCTGTTTTTGAAAAGTGAACGAAAAAGAAAAAAAAAGCAGCGAGCCCTCATCTTATGAAACTATAAGACCTAAATAAGGGCTCGCCGAAAAGAGTATTTAATTGCAGGCTATCGAGAGCAAGGAGAATCGTTGGAAACGCTTTTGGATTGATGATGCCAGAGTTCAGAATTTTGCGTAAGCCTATAGAAATTACAATTATTGGGACTGTGGTTGATATAGTATTTAACTTGTCTTCTGCTTCATAATTTTCTCCAGGCACAGCTGGATGCAGCAAGACAGTATTCACCTCCTGGAAGTTTTGATCACGATGATGAAAGGCACTGGTTAAGTTATTTAAGGCACATGGAGAGAAGTTACTTCCAGTGATAATGGTATATGAGACCTCTACAACAAATACCACGGAACAAGCATCATTTCTCGGACTTTTGTTGGCATATAATTTTGAATTTACATCCCTCAAAACTGTTTGAAGATACGATAATCTTCTATAAAATCAAGTGTCTCTTGATTACAAACATAATCAGAAATCTGCTGTCGGAGATATTATTAATTAATAATATAGTTGAATAATATACAGCTAGTATAATATATAATCTATAAAAATATCACATTACACGTAGCGAGATCAGCAAGACACATAGAATGTTGAACGAAAATCCAAGTAGTTGGAGTCACGTGCACTGTGGTTGCGTCATGAAAATAAAGGCCCATTCAACTTCCATGAGGTATGCAATAACGTATGCCTCTCGTTCATCACACCGTGCGCTATGACACTTGCCTCTCTTGAAAGAAAAGTTGCACCAGTGTGAACTTACCCTATCACTTTCATTTGATACATTTTTCTCGGGAAAACTGATTTTCTTGGTGGGTTCTGGGGGAACACTATTGTTAAGTTTCCCCTATAAAGTGTCACTACAGTACAATATGGACGCATGCCGCTTTCTCTTTCACAGCTTCAACAGACTCAAATTTTGTTCCTTTTAATGCAGATTTCACCTTAGGAAACAGATAGAAGTCGCACGGTGCAAGATCCAGCGAATAAGGCGGATGGTCTAACACTGGGATGCTGTACTTGGCTAGAAATCTCTTGACAGACAATGCGGAATGAGCCGGCGCATTGTCTTGGTGGATAACCCCATGACTTGTCTTTTCACAATTTGGGTCGTTTTTTCCTTATTCTTTCACGGAGTTCAGCAAGAACATGAAGGCAGTAATGTAGTCTGAGGATTAATAGTCTTTCAAAGGATTAATAGTCTGACCTTCAGGAACCCAGTGAAGGTACACAATCCCATGAATAATGAAAAAAAACAATCATTATTGCTTTGAATTTTGATTTGCTCATTCGAGATTTCTTGGCTCTCGGTGAAGTTGGGCTCTTCCACTGCATGGATTGGCGCTTCGTTTCGGGATCATAAGTAAAAAAACCACAATTCGTCACATGTTATTATCCTTTCCAAGAAGTTTGGGTCATTTTCAATGGCATTTAAAGTGTCAGTACAAAGATTTTTGCGAGTTTCTTGTTGTTCAAACGTGAGAATTTTGGGCACCATTTTGGCACACACTTTTTTCATGTTAAAATTGTTATGTAAAATTTGCCGTACACATTCTTTGTCAATTCCTACAGTTTCAGCAATCGCACGAATACTTATCCGACGGACAGATCGAACCAGATTACCGATTGTTTCGATATTGTCATCCGTTTTTGACGTGGAAGGGCCGTTCCCGGGCGTGAATCATCTTCAGTGTCTTCTCGGCCATCTTGAAAACGCTTAAACCACTCAAAAACATGTGCACGCGATAAACATTCATGGTCATACACTTCTTTCAATAAATTATAAGTTTCAGTAGCGGTTTTTCCAAGTTTCACGTGAAATTTCACAACAATTCGTTGCTGTATTGTAATATTTACCATTTTTCCGGCGAAACAAAAAAAAAAACTCTAATGCGAACGAAGGCTACGGCTATACGGATTTGTTTACAGAAGCGAGAGGTACTGCATTCGAAAGAGTAGGCTTCACGCTAAACAACTGTCGGTCGCTGGCGTTTGACGCATGCTTACTTCTTCTGTAGCAGCGTCAGTCTCGTTATTTAATATTGAGACTGACCTCGTATTTAATTTATACGAGCCACACCTTATATATAATATTGAAGTAGATAGAGAAACATTGCTATAGTATCAAATTTGAGGGAAAGGGTTAACCGGAAGTACCCTTTACGGTATAGAAGTATTGAGTTTTTTTTGGGAATTTTCTCAAAAACGGCAACAAAGAATTTTTTTATACTTGAAATGTTCATTGCACAAATAAAAAATATATAGCTTTTATTTGTAATAATTTTGCCGAAAAAATTGCTTTTGATGGGTTTTTCTATGTAAGATACGACATGTTATCAGTGCCGGTGTCAGATTGTTTCATATATAATATAAATGTTATTTTCATTTTTATGGGCTAAAAGATTTTTTTTTTGAATGTATATGTTGTGTATTTGTGATGGAAGGGTGTTAATCCTGTGTTGTAAGTACCGGCTTTGAATTGTATTTTAAGTAAAGAGTAAAGTATGGGAATATGATTTTTAATCATATGATATTAGTTAATAGCTAATATACTTTAAAGGGATATGTAAGCTTATAGCTTGCATGGAATGAATTTATATTATATAAATATAAATTTGTATGTAAGAACTTTTTAGTCTTATACTTTCAGCGGCCATTAAAGCACTGAGCTCTTATGTTATCAGTTCGAAGATGGTTTTGGGTTCCGGGACATGAAGGTAATGAGGTAGCCGACACCCTGGCAAAAGGAGGCACTGCATCTCCTCTCTTTGGGCCAGAACCCTTTTGTATATATATTGAGACGTTACATTTCCATAATTGATGAATTTATTGCAGCAATGTTTTGGCGCTATCTTTTGGATTATACTGTAAACACATATAATATTTCTACCGGCTATCTAGGCATGCCAATACCTTCCCTCTACACTATACTTTTGTTAGGGCAACTTGATTCCAAGGTTTAAAGAATAAGTGTCAATTTTTAAAAATATGTATTAATTGAAGTAAGAGAAAGGTGTGTGAGTGTTTCTCACCGTATTTTTTTTTTTATATAATATGAAAGTTTTATCTAAGGCTTAGTATCTTTCAATATTTAATGAGTAAATCTTCTGCATTATACTTGGAGAATAGAGATAAGGGAAGCCCTTATTTGGCTTTAACTATCTTGACATTGTAAAGTAATGTACACATGAATTGCAATTTAATCTCTCAATCTACTTTACCAGAACACCTAAAGTCGTCTCTGCAAGAAAAATATTAATCGAATTTAAAAAAAAAAATTCTCAAAAAAAAAAAAAGAAAACGAAAAATAGATGTATCTATTTAAGAGTTCTTTGGGGGATATCAGAATCAGGAGATAGTTATCCTATCCGATTTAAAGATACTTTGTATATAAAAGCTAACCAATCAGTCTATCATAATTTATATAAGGAAATAGAATTTGACCTGGGAAATAATCATTATATAGCACATAGTAATAGTTCATTGTTAATAAGTAATATCTTTAAAATAAGGGGACAGGTATTAGATTTAAATTTTAGAGTTGGTCATATCGGAGGATCAGTATTTATTTATGCTCGATGTGTAATATGGCAGAAACTGAAGATATGTTTCATTATGTTGCCATCTATCCAATTTTGGCCGAATTCAGAGTGAAGAGTTTTCGTAAAAGTAGATTAGAAAAATCGGAGTTTATAGATTATTTAAATGGGAGGAATTGGATCAATTTAAATCAGTTTTGTATGCATATATCATTAATAGAACATTTCAATTATTAAATTAAATAGAAATACAGATGAGTTATTAGGTCTATATGAGTTATAAGCTCTGTTTTTTTTCGTTTCTTTTGGTTGTATTCCCATTTAATTTTGTGTTTTTTTAGTCTTATACTTTCTAATGTTATAATTTCTTTTTAGTGTTTATTTCTAATTAATAATAATAAATGCTTAATTGGTTAATAATATTATATTTGGAAGCAGATTGGTGTATTTATAGAACAACTCAGCAGACGGACTCTGGTCCATGCAAATGTGTTTCTGTTTTATATATTATTTTGTGAATGTATAATTTTCATTTATTGAATAAACAAACACCTTATTATTATTATTATTATTTTCCTATCCGATAGTCAGGCGGCCACTGAGCTCTTATGTTATCAGTTCGAAGATGGTTTTGGGTTCCGGGACATGAAGGTAATGAGGTAGCCGACACCCTGGCAAAAGGAGGCACTGCATCTCCTCTCTTTGGGCCAGAACCCTTTTGCGGAGTTAGCAAAACCAAGTATTCTTAGAAGAAATCAAGAAGAAGGAGGTGGCGAAAAGAGCTTGTCTGTGGAACACCATCCCGGGACTGAGGCAGGCCCAGGTCTGTCTGGGCGGTTACAACCAGGAAAGATCCAAGAGCTTGCATCAGTCTGAGCAAGAACAAGATTCGCATCTTTACGGGATTCCTTATGGGGCACTGGTAGGGGACACCTGAGGAAGCTCTGCCTAGAAGATGATGGCACATACAGATTCTGTGGGGAGATGGAGGAAACTCCGATACATCTCCTCACAGACTGTGATGCCGTCATTCAAAGAAGATTTAATAATAGTCTGGGTTGTTACCAGATAGAGGAGGAAGAAATATCCACCCTGGAACCCTCCAGGATTTTGGGATTCCTTAGGGAGCTCAACCTGGAGAGGGGCTGTAGATGAGCTAGCTTATCTACGGCACCCGGGGGGGGGGGATAAGATAGATCATCAATGGTCGCAGTACAGAACTCTCAAGGAAAAAAAAAGAGTTCTTTGTATTACTCAGTTTAAGGAAAAGCGTTGGAACCGTTTTGAGAAAAAAATAAATTGATGCCATTTAATTTACTCATTTTAATACAATATTATGGTATACATAAAATATAGATTTTCTTTAAACATTAGATTTTACACATTTGTTATAACATAAATATAATGATCGTGAGAAGGAGAGAGAGAGAGAGAATTAGAGAGAATGAATTTAGGATATGCTGAACACTGTATAATGAATAGAACACACAAACTGCAAGGACTTTACAGTTGAATAGAAGATAGGTAGCGAGAGAATAATAAAGAGGCAGACTGGCTGAATAGATAGTCAGTCGATAGGTTGCTAACTGGTTGTACTGTTATAAACTGGTCGTAAAACTGTCCTGACTATTCTGCTGTCGCTCTATATAATATATGAATTGACTTCTCCCTCCTTAGTCTGGCCTAGTTGGGAAGTAATTAATGTTTTATTCATTTAATGTCTGCTTCTTCGCTCTTTGGATCCTATGAATCTTTAATGATGCAAATCCCATTACGTAAATATAGAGGAAATAGGGGGGCAAGCACTTACCTACCAATCCTGGCAGAGATGGTAGAGAAGTGATTGCATTGTAGTCCAAAAGAGCGTATGAATAACATTGAATCAACCCATACATTTGAAATTTAACGCCTCAAATTCTGCAAAATTATTGAGAAATCATTTTTTTTTTCTTTTTATTCGAAAAATATTTCAAATAAAAATGATAGTTTTATAGCTTCTGTGCAACTAGCATTCCAAGTTTAAACGAAATCATTAATAATATTAATAAATTATATGTGTATTGATATTATGTAGGTAGTAAAACTATAATGGTGTGATATTTTAGGTGAAAGCATGACTCTGCTGTTCTCCCAGAACTCACCCAAAATCAAATTTCCCATGAAAATGTTTAAAATAAAAGTGATAGGTATGCATGTGTGTAGTAGATAGTATACCAAGTTTGGAGCCGTTTTTGAAAAAATCAAGAAAAACTGTAAAAAAAAAACACATTCAGCAAAGCGGCACTTCCGGTTGATGGATTTTGCCTGAACTCTGCGAGATGATACTTAAAACGGAACACCAACTTTGAGCACCCTGCGACTGTTTGAGATATTCGCAGATACCCATCCATTTTGTTTTTTGTTTCCTAGTAAAAGGAAGTGTTGCAATCGTAAGATTTTTGACATCGCATTTTCACCGGAAATATATGTTTTGGGATCCCCTGATTACGAAAAAAAATCCTTTACCCTTCTGCCAAGGTTAGGTAGATACTTATCCCTCCCTACCCTAAAACTCTATGGCGCAACAGCCCATGAAGGGTCAAGACTTGCCGGACGGCGATTTGAACAGGGAGGGGGTTTGTGGTAAGCACACCGCAATTCCCACGCTGTTTAGTTCCGGCCTTCGCTACCTAGGGCGCTACTAACTGTAGCTTCCCACGATGCTGGGTCAACACCGACTTTGCCCGCACAGGAATCGAACCCTGAATTCTCGCACGAAAGGCGAGTGCGCTAGCCACTAGACCAACGCGTGAGGACTATCCCCCTCCCTACCACCTCTGTATTTATGTTAGGATGAATATGTAAAAAATTTGTGGTTGAACAGGAGTGACAGAAAGGACGGAGGTCGTGTGAATGTTTAATACCAGATTTTTTTTTCCATATTCAGAGGATTCCCAAAAAACATGTGTTTCAGGTAAAAATTGCAATTTCGAAAATCTGGCATTATCACGATACTTCTTCTTACTAAGGAATAAGAGAAAATAATTAATTACAACATTTACATTCATTAAAATCATTTTTTTTTCTTACATAAAAATTAATTAAGCCTTTATTTAAAAATAGGCTCTAACTTTAGTAATATGAAATAATTTTACTGGCAATATACACAGTTTTGTAAGTTCGTGTCGCCCTACCCTTTTTTTTCGAGAAACAATAATAATTGAAAGAATGACCCCTTCCCCATCCCTTACACAAATACACACAAAGTTGTGTGAATGTATGTATTAAAAGTTTTTGGATAGAGGTGTGGTTGATGTGTGTGAGTGAATTGCCCGCGTGAGATAAGACCATCTTGATCTATATCTACGGAGGCCCCTCGTGTTGGCGTTGAGGGCGGTAAGTCCTCATGCGACCTGAATGTTCGCCTTCCCTTGCTTTACTTTCTCGTTCCCTTCAATGTTCCGTGTTCATAACTTTTTTTTTTTTCACCCGAGGCACCCCTTACCTCAAGTTTCACAACCACGCAACTCTATCCAGGCACGATCCGGACATGGAATGTCTCTTAAGAGGAGAAGAGTGGGTAGGTCACTTACTAACATTCCCTCTCTCTTTTTTTATTTCTCCTTTGCTACCTCATCTGTCTCCTGTACCTAAACTACCAATACAGTGGTGACTAGATGCTAGTACTACTGTACAACCCATTCATCAACATCACCACACAACAAAGAAGAATACAGTTCACGACTTGTCCACTTAACTACAGCTTCTGTAGCTTACATCTTTAACACAAAATAACCATTCCTCTAACAAAATATCTATATTTTAAATAATATTCGAACATGTGTATTATTTTATGTAATAATAAATGTATTTTATTTATATATATATATATTATTCATAATATTTAATCAAAATTCATCAATTCATAACTATATAAAAATATGATGTAAAAACTCAAATGGCTCTCTTACTATTGCTAAACAGTTTTTTTGTGAGGAGAGGCCAATGCACTGCGACCTTACGATCTATTGTGCTATACCCCCTGGGTACCGCAGGCTCCCACAACATCCAAGCAGATGTCCCAGGCGAACATCCTTTCTACAAAAACTCCATCAGGTTAAGATCTCTAAGGAATCCCAATAACCTAACGGTTCTTAAATCTTCTCTGAGTGGCAGCCTCGCAGTTCGTTAGGAGATACAATGAAGTTTCCATCCAACTCCCCACAGAATCTGCATGTGCTGTCACTTTTTTAAAACCCAGCTTCGTCAAGTGTCCTCTGAGTCGACAATGCCCCATGTGGAAACCCGTAAGAACGTGAAGTTTGTTCTTATACAGGCCGATGCAGACCTTCGATTTCCGTTAGTTATAATTTCCCAGGCAGATCTTGGCCTACCGTAAATCAGGGTGGGAGTTTCAGAGTTAAGACCTCTCTGCCTCCTTCTCCTTTCTAACCTCTTTCTTGGCCATGCAAAAAGGTTACGGCAAAAGTTCTCTGAAATTTCAAATTTTACTCATTTCTCCTAAAACCTATGTTTTTTAAAATTTACGTTTTTCTGAAAACCGATGGCTAATTAAATTGAGAGGAGAGCTGCTTTATTTTAATTATAAGCCGTGGGTGGAAGGTGATTCTGATAAAAAGTAAGGTGCTCATTTTATAACTATAATTGCAAAGAGGATCTTTACCATTGTCTAGGTGAATATCATATATTGACCGAACTCCGTATGTTACATTTGGGTTGAAACGACCCTTTCTAGGCAAAAAATTATTTCTTTTTTAATCATCCAGATTAATTTTCGCCCCTTAATATCTTACGCCCGCCATGCTTGGAAAGTCAAATATGAATGTTTATCAGATCATCGCTGACCCTTCCAATTTTTTTAATCTATTTATTTATTTATTCTTATTGTGTGAGATATTTTTGTGTTTCATAAATTTATTTATTTATAATTCAAGCTGTTTTTTTTTGTTTTAAATCTATGATGTTCTTCTCAATTTTGATATAATAATATCATAATTTTTTTTCTTCTTTTTTGTATTATATTCTGAAATAGTTTTGTACAAATTTCCAATTCACCCCCTCCAAGAATGATATATCATTTATTTCTTCTATTTTTACTATAATTTTTTCTTTTTGTGATCAAATAATTCTTTCCTTTTCTTCAATACAATTTATGCTTTAAAATATAGTCTAAAGCGGTAAACTGTGACAGACGGCCATACCTTTATGCTTTGTATTTTTTTTTTATAAATTAGTTGTAAATACTTTTTTTTTATTATTATTATTCGCAGAAGGCGAGGGCAAACCCTACGCTATCCAAAGCCTCCCAGGTCCCATGTAGCTACCCCTAAAGAATAACAACCACTGGGACTAGAATGAAAATCCAGGCCCAGGTTTTAACCATCTAAGTTCCACACAGACCGAACAAATCGGACCAAAACCTTAAAAGGACACAGCTTAAGATCGTCTATCGATATCCTACTCCGGCCGAAGGTCCTAAACCTAATCTCCTCACAACCCAAACAATTCGTCATCAGATGCATGGGTGTTTCCTCCTCAGTCTCACAAACTCTACAAAAGGGGTCAGGCACGAGTCCCATTATATAGAGATGTCTCCTTAAACCACAATGCCCAGTGAGGAATCCAACCAGATGCCTGAGAGAGGTCCGTGAAAGACATCGGACCCCGGTACCCAAAGCTTCGTCCGGACCCCCAATGAGCATCTTAGACTGCCGACAACCCACTGCACTCATCCATAAGGATGAGTGCTGCGAGGTCATCCACTTCTGAAAGCCCGACAAACATGTGCCAGAAGACACACCAACAGCAGGCTCTGGACCAATGAAAGGGAGAGAGGCACCTAATTTGGCAAACCTATCCACCTCCTCATTCCCAAAAATTCCCATATGACGTGGAACCCAGACCAGAAGCACATCCTGTAATAAAGAAAGATCTTCCAGTCTTCTAGAACATTCCAACACCAATCTGGAAGTGAAGACACATGAATTAAGCGCCTTCAACGCAGTCTGGCTGTCCGAGCAGATACAAACACCTTTTGTAAATACTTTAATAAAGCATTATTATTATTATTATTATTTTAATTTAAGGCGCTCAACATTTATGGTCATTGGCGCCCAGAACATTCTCAGTGCACTGCCGGCCTCCGGAAAGTGATCTGTACAGGCTCATAGGAAGAAAAAATTTAACGGTTGCACAGCTGGACTCGAACCCTCGTCAGCCACATGGGAGTCTAGTACGCTAACCACTTAGCTATTCTCTTCCCTCAGCATTATTATTATTATTACTCATTTCGACCTAACATAAAAATATAAAGATTATTAGAGGAGAAGTATTTACTCAAGCAAGTAATAGAAGCGATTATATTGTAGATCCAAAAAGAGTGCCAATAACATTGAACCAACCTCATAAACTTTTGAATTTAACGCCAAAAATTCCGCCGAATTTTTTGAAATCAATTTATTTTTATTTTTTTTTGAATATATATTACAAATAAAAAAAATCTTTAATGGAAAACTTAACGTCACAATTTCCCCCAGAATTTCTAAAAATTCAAAATTTTTCCCCAGAAAAATGTTTCAAATAAAATTGATAGAAACTGGAAAAATTATTCCGCACTTCTGGTTGGTTGATGTGTTTCCTAGAACCTTAGTGTTAGATATACTGGTGTATTTAAACGGAATACCCAAGTTTTTTGTATTTCCTTCGATTTATAGTAATAATGTTCAATCATACACAGAGTAAACGCTTACAGAACATATTTTCCTACTCAGGGAAGATGTATTTCCCTACAATACTTCCGCTTTACAATTCCTCAACCGGAAATACAATTTTACGGAATGGATTTTTCAGTTGTTTTTTTTGCGAAATTCTCAAAAATGATTCTAACGATTTTTTTTTTAAACATTATTCAGCATTTTAACAAATACTGTGATCATTCAGTCATATATGCTTATGCGTTATAGAACTGACTACATACATATTGCCTCAAACATTCATTCACGGATCTAATCTATTCCATTCACGCAAATAAATACAAACATGCCAATAAATACATTCGCACAATTAGCACTAAAACCTAACGCGACTCATTCATGCTATCTACCAGACCAACATTCATACGGTGGGGTGGAGTACTCGATATTCTTCGCACCCCTATATACTTAACCTATTATATTAGCCCTAAAATATATTTACACTATATACAGAAAATATATACATACTATGTACAAATGCCTAAAAATACCTACAAACATTACACAAATACCTACAATTTTGTACATACTATGTACAAAAGACCTAAAATATATTTATACTATATACAGAAAATATATACATACTATGTACAAATAAATGGAATGGTTACTCGATATTCCAACCAATCCCGTAATACTTAATCCTAATCGCATACACTCACCTTTCATACCCAAACACACAAACAGACATACATACTTTAACTAACCACAATCATATTGCCTAGCCAGTTATATTAATTCACTCAACACATAAGCATTATTAGAAAATCTAATATCCTACATAACGGAAAGGGGGCCTCCAAATATTTGCATAAAGTTCTAAAAATTAAATCTTTTTTATCATTAAACTTAGAGCATTCCTTTATTGTATGTTTAAAGTCTTCATGCGTATTATATAGACTACAATTGAGGGGAGGGGGTGATATTTTATGTAAGTAGCCACCATAAATGGCATGGTTCAATCTCAGTCTGTTAGTCGTCATAATTGTATATTTGTTCAGACCCAGCCCTTTGAACCATGGTTGTCTGGGCGTTTTTCGTAATCATCATTTTGTAAAATTTTCTTTTTAAATTAGTTTCATATTCTAATTGCCAGATATTAAACATTCTACTAGTTAATGTGGTTTTTAAATTCGGAGGGGGTTAATTTTATATTTGTAGCCTCTCCAGTTTTAGTCGCTTCTTTAGCTATCATGTCCAAGATTTCATTATCTTTAACAGCTGACAATGTCCTTTAACTCAGACAAAAACCACAGATATTCCCCTTTCCGTTAAAAGAGTCATTAATTGCAGTATTTCTATAAATAGATGGTCCAAGTTAGGAGATTTACTCAAATTGGTTAGTTTATTTGATACACTTTGGCTATCACTCAATATTATATATTGGTTATTATTACAAAGTTTAAGAATATATTTAAGGGCGATTATAATTAGCTACAGTTTCTGCAGTATAGATAGAGGCATATTGGTTTAACTGCGCTAATTCACAAAATTTCAGTTGAGTTTATCCATAAATCCACCGATGGATTTCATTAAATTTGGTACTAAGTATATTTTAAAAGACCTAAAATTCTTTTGTTTGAAATTTTCTCCGAGAAACTCATTTAAAGAAGTTTTTCTTTAGGGGAGGGGAGAATATACTTTCTTCAATAAAGTAATATTATTAAGTTTAAATTCTTCTACTGATGTAACATTGATTTAGTAAAAATGATGGGGTTATAGACTGTTTTAACAACAGATATCTTAAACTTGATTTGATTAGTGTACAGATGTAAATCTATCGGTTTCAGTTAAAATATTTTTCTTGTAATTAATTAATTAGCGGTGAATCTGAGAGCCTTGTGCATTAGGTCTAAATTTAAAATGTCGGATGTATTAGCGGTGCACCCTATGCAATTGGACGGGGTGGCAATTTGGGGAAGATAGGGGACAGCCAAAATGAAAGTGAAAAAAGTAAAAATAAATAAATAATAATAATAAAAATAATTTCTTATATACAATTAATCGTACACAGTATTGTTATAATTATCTGAACCTTCTCTTTGAGTAACAGTTAGGGACGGCCTCCACTACTATAATCTATAGAAATTTTCAGTTATTTTCGAGCGTGAATGTAAGGAAAGATGATTTTTCTTCAGTATTAATGACTGTTACATTGATAATGTTTTTTGTTTTCTTTTTACATTCTTTTATTTTGATTGGAAGGACTTGGCATGATTTCTATTGAACATGATATCCATTAGAAATTAGACTATGCAGAATTAAATTTCTGATTTTGAAAATATGAAAGCTAGAAAAGTGAATTTTTAATTGGTATATACAAAAAAAAAAAAATATTAATTTACAATTAAAATAATATGAAAATAGTGCTAAAATTATTAACGTGTACATTCTATCGTTAAGTGGAAACTCCAACAGTTCACCGTTGTACAAATGAAATCATTCTATACATGGCAAATAGTAACTTATAACTAACTATATGATATTGATGAAGTCGATCTTTTATTTTAATGAATATACAATATTTTAATCACTTTATCAGTGAATTATTTATTTAATAATGGTACTATAATTAAAATTAATTGTCATGAAAGTGATATTGAACATAATGTATTTCAAAAAGTCTAAGGTTAATTTGAGGAAGTTATACCACCGGGAGGTAAAATTCTAGAGCCAGCCATGACTAAATATTTAGTTAGCATTGTAAGTTAATTGAAAATTTTTCAGTTAAAAAATGTTTATATTAAGAGATAATCGTATAAGTGTTCCTTACCATATTTCTTTATTTTTCTCAATTTGTTTAATATTACCATTCATTCATAATTCTATTTTGGACGAATCTTTTATAATTATTTATTTTTAGACATTAACATGTTTTATAAACTTTTTGGCTTCCGAGATTATTATCATTTAAAACATTTGGGTCTTCGGGCTTAGGGCGCGTCAGTAGTCTGTTGTAAACCAATGTTTCGCCCATATTACAATAGGCTTCTTCTGGGTAGTTGTTGTGGGTGTTGGTTGGTTCCGCAGAGTTCGAAAGCATCAGAGACATTTTCCGTGATAGCCTGCTTCATTTTATGGTCATCGACCGCTTTCGGCCGCTTCGGGTCAACGCCCGAAACCAGTCAATGACCACAAAATGAAGCAGGCTATCACGGAAAATGTCTCTGATTCTTCAGAGTAGTACACGCCTCTAAAGCTGAAACAACACTTATACACATATTTACAGAAATGCACAGATCTTTAAAAAGTTACTGAGAGAAAATGGTTGACGGTCTGTTTTGTGGATCTGGTTAAAGCTTTCGAAATAGCCAAGAGGTAGGAGATAACTTTAAAAGGATTTAAGAGAGAAAGATGTCGATAAAAGGCTGATATTAGCGGTGAGCAATAACTACAAGGGAACTAGAAATATGCGTAATATCAGCAACCAGTGCCTTTGAAGATTGCTGTTTAGGGATACGTCAAGGATGCAGTCTCGTTATTGTTTATTCTGGTGATAGATTCAGCAACAACAGGAAATATAGGGAAACAGAAAAGATGAAAAAACATTCTATATCGGATATTTGAATATGAATCCAGTAAATCTGGCATTATTCGCATTTGTGAATGATTGAATTTCACTTGCTAAAATGACAGAGAACTGTAGTTTATTGTACGTTTGTTATGCGAAAAACTCGCGAAGATCAATTGGATAATAATCTGGTAAAAACAAAAATTAATGAGGATCGAGAAAATTCTTCACAGAAATATAAGAATGATTAGGATAAATGGCAAGGTAATACAGCAAGTGAAAAGTTTTAGGTAACATATAAACGGGAAACGGATATGTACGTAAATAGAGAAATCACGTCAATACGTTTAGTGGGAGCAACATATTTAATGGCATTAAAAGAGGCTTCTTGTGGCGGCGTGAGGTGTGGAACAGACAAAATTGGTGTGTATAGGTTCAAAGTCTTCCCAATCCTGACGCTATTAACCATTACCTATGTAATGACATGGCAAAGTCATTGACATCAGCAAAGTACACCAAAGAAATAATTTACAACTAGTGGTTCCAGCTAGCCGCTATCTTAACAAAAGGTGAAAACAGTGACACTGTTGGCCGCCGACAGCCGCGGTCAACCAAACAAACAACAAAGCCTTTTCATCAATTCTCACATCAAAAGGCAGGCACCGCGATAAGTATGGCCACTAAATAAGGTCAGAAAACTACGAAGGTCGCACAAGGCCGCACACTAAGACAGATATCTTGGTGTGAGTGTGAACAACAGTATATAAAAACCCTATGATATACGACGAAAGGATTATTATATCGTCTACGACCAAAAACTATACACGAGCGGCAATTCACAGTTATATTCAAACTTATCATTCTCGTAGTTGTGCACTTTAGTTCGTTATTTTAACCATTCTAAATTATCAGTTATTTATCTTCTATTTATTATTAAGTATTTTATTATAGTTATTAGTTACCATTTATCACGTTTAAATTATTGTTAAAATACAGTTTATTTTTATATAAAAAAAAACGTTTAATAATTCGAGCACTAACTTCCAAATCTCTCAAACTAACTTCCGCCCTCTTCAAGACATCTGCTACTCCAGGAATCACACATCAAACGATTCCATTACATCTAATATCTGATTCCATTACACCTACAAACTTACATACTCTAAGTATATGGAAGCATTGTAATCGTGTCAAATTTCGATCTGAAAGTGAAAAAAAACATTTGTAGCGAATGGTCTATTTATGCTTGCTTATCTATGTCGATATCTGATGTGTGTGTGTGTACAAAATATCTCAATAACGAAAAGATGCAGGTAATTCAAACTTGGTATTCCATTTTGGTACCATCACCGCATCCGGTAACAATAAAATTTTGGTCAAAATCTGTCAACTCAAAATGCAAATTATTGAATAGTTTTTTTCAGTTTATTTATTATTTATTTATTCCCACCTTTTTGGGGCGGTACCAGAGCTCTGTTTAGATTGAAGTCACGTAAAATTTGTATACAATCTACAAAACTTAAATGTCTATCACTTTTATTTTAAGCATTTTCTGTTTCAGGAAAATTGGCTTTTGGGAGGTTCTGGAGGAAAAGGCAAATTTGAAGCTTTCCTCTAGTACAACTTCAATACAATCTACGGGGCTCTACCATCAATATGATATGAAGATTTATTAAATCTTTCTTTCTGGGGCGCTACAGTGCTAAAAGGACCTGGGCCTCCTCAACCAGCTTCCTCCATTGCTCTCGATCATGGGCTCTCAAACGCGCCCATGGGATCTACGCACGCCCATGCTCCTCAGGTCCGCCTCCACATCAACGAGCCACCTCATACGAGGCCTCCCTCGATGACGTCGACCCCCGGGAGTGCCGTAAACCATCCTTCTAGGCAAGCGTTCCGGCTCCATCCGCTCCACATGACCCAACCACCTAAGGCGTCCTTGCTTAATGAAGGCTACGAGGTCCGGTTCCTGGTATAGATCCTTCAACTCTACATTCGACCTAATCCTCCACCGATCTCGCTCCTTCACTGGCCGTAAATCTTTCTAAGGATCTTCCTCTCCCAGATATTTAATGCGCAACATATTGTGAATCGCGAAATAGCATCTATTTGCCTGCCGCGATTCTCGCCTTAATATCAGAGCTAACGTCATTCTGCTCGGTAATAACCGCTCCTAAATATTTAAAGCCTTTTTACCCTCGCAAATTTATAGTACATCATCTCGATGAAATCTTCTTCGTTGCCCGGGTTTCTTGCGGTTTTCATTTATATTGTCTTATCTGTATTTATTTGTAAACCGAGCTTCTTTGCCGCTTCCTCAAACTCCTGAAAAGCTCTTGAAGAGATTTATTAAATATGTTGCTGTAATTCCAAAGTTCCAGAATATTAGTTCTGTATTGCAACTTTACGAAAAAGTTTTTGTTTTCAGAGACATTTTCCGTGGTAGCCTGCTTCATTTTGTGGTCATCGACCGGTTTCGGGCGTTCGCCCATCTTCAGGATGCGTTTTTTAGACAGTGTGACAACACAGACTCGCACAGAGCAAACTTAGTTTCACACTAACTGAGACGTATTTTTAAATACTAAACTCTTAAACCAGGTAAAGGGATGTGGCCAGATGGGTGGGAAAACACGTGTTTGGGTTGTTAAAGGGCAAATTTTTTTCTTACAGTGGACACAACACGTGGGGGTCTAATCTTTAAACTCTGTTGTTGGAGGGAGATTTACTTTACAATTAACTAACCAAAATATAAAGAATATAAGAAATACACAAAATAAATTTAAATAAAATTAAACAACGATTAAACTAACATTTAAAATGCATTCATTCGTTTAAAATTGAACGATTTTTTATAATTAAGGTTTTCCAGTTCCAAAGAATTAAGAAATTCCAGTCATTCTTTCACTTTTTCACGGAACCCTCACATCCTCGCAAGCATGTGTAATGACATGGCAAAGTCATTGACATCGGCAAAGTACACCAAAGAAATATCTTAACAAAGGGTGAAAACAGTGACCCTGTTGGCCGCCGACAGCCGCGGTCAACCAAACAAACAACAAAGCCTTTTCATCAATTCTCACATCAAAAGGCAGGCACCGCGATAAGTATGGCCACTAAATAAGGTCAGAAAACTACGAAGGTCGCACAAGGCCGCACACTAAGACAGATATCTTGGTGTGAGTGTAACAACAGTATATAAAAACCCTATGATATACGACGAGAGGATTATTATATCATCTACGACCAAACTATACACGAGCGGCAATTCACAGTTATATTCAACTTATCACTCTCTTAGTTGTGCACTTTAGTTCGTTATTTTAACCATTCTAAATTATCATCTTCTATTTATTATTAAGTATTTTATTATAGTTATTAGTTACCATTTATCACGTTTAAATTATTGTTAAAATACAGTTTATTTTTTATATAAAAAACCGTTTAATAATTCGAGCACTAACTTCCAAATCTCTCAAACTAACTTCCGCCCTCTTCAAGACATCTGCTACTCCAGGAATCACACATCAAACGATTCCATTACATCTAATACCTGATTCCATTACAATATCTAATTATGGTTTTTTATATAATTAAGTTTTTTATTATGCATCCCACAAACCATATCACATCATCACTCACATGCATCATCCAAATACGCACTCCCCCCCCATATATATATATATCTAAACTAGTAAATTTAAATAAACTAGTAACTTATAAACTAGTAAATTTATATATACCTAGTAGATTTAGAACTAAACCTAAAATTAAAATCTGTTTAAGAACTATTTGTTCTGAAAATACGTCTCAGTTAGTGTGAAACTAAGTTTGCTCTGTGCGACTCTGTGTTGTCACACTGTCTAAAAAACGCATCCTGAAGATGGTTATGGTTATGGTTATGGCTTATTATGGAATGGTTATTATGGTTATTAAGTTATACTGTTATATACTACTGTACTGTATATGTTATATACTGTTATACTGTATATGGTATACTGTTATTACGGTTATGGTAAGATGGTAAGTGGTTATGAAGAATCCTGTGACTTTAAATTCCAGCGCTGTCTTGTGGGCTACAATGTCAACACTTAAACCATTACCTACCCTGAGTAGATAGATACACGTACCCCCATCACCGTTTGAATTTATATAGGGCTAAGTAAAAATATCTAAGTTTATTTTATTTTCTTTGGTAGTTTCACATTATTGAATTATTTTGAATGAATTATTATGAATTATTTTCCCCACACCGAACACCATTTTTCACAATGTTTTAATCATTAACACATGATTAAAAAAAATTGTAAATATACACACACAAAAAATAAAATAAAATGACAAATTTCTTAAAAAATAATAATTAAAAAGATCATAACAAAAAACTTACTCTACTTGAACTTTTGTTTAGTTTGAAGTCAGGCAAAGTTAATTTGGAAAGCAGGGCAGATTGTATTGCTGGCATAAATACACACACGTTTAACTAAAAAAAAACAATTCCGCATAATTTAAAAAAAAAAAATCTTTATGAGCAATATTCACCATTGTTTGTTCACTTAATCATTATTTTCATTTTTTTTTTATAAATGATTTCATTTTATTATTCATTTGTTAATTTAATTATTTTTATAGATTAAGAAAAAAAACTAAACCACTCTGAATGTAATACATATAGTATATACTTATTTAGGTATTATGTTATCAATTTTATCGTCGTTTGTAGATTGTTATTGTTACAATTTAATATTGATTACTGGGTAATTTTGAATAATTATAGATTGGGTTATATACAATGATAGAGAATATTTTATTGTTTATTTAAACTTGCTAATTCTATATAAAATAAAAATAAAAAAAATATTGCTAAAATAATATTTAGTGTTCAAGAGAACAATATTTGTTAACTATGAATAATTTTATTTAATTTATACAGTTGATATTAAATAGGTTATTTAAGTGAATTTATTTAGTGAAAATAATCAATTAGTGAATAATTAAACAATTTAGCAAATTTGCTTTAAGTTCGAAATTTTTTTGCTCAGTTACCCTAACATAAAAGCGTCTATGGTAGGTAATCAGTCACATGAATATATTTACATTATAGTACAGAAGGCATCGCCCATAATATTAAACAAAGTCCAGTAAAATGTGAAATCGAACGTACCAGATTCCACAAAACATCCTTCAAAATCACATTTCTGCCAAAAAGTTTTCCAACTTTACTATGGAGGCTTATTATTATTATTCAAAGAAGGGGAGAGCAAAACCCTACGCTATCCAAAGCCTCCCTGGGCCCATATAGCTACGCCAAAAGAATAACAACTACTGGGTCTGGAACAAAAGTCCAGATCCGGGTTTTACCCATCTAAGTATTACCACAGTCCGAACTAGTAGGACCAGAACCTTGAAAGGACATAGCTTAAGCTCTTCTACCGATATCCTATTCCGGCTAAAGGTCCTGGACCTAATCTTCTCACAGCCCAAACAATCCGTCCATGAGATGTATGGGTGTTTCCTCCTCCGTCTCACAGAATCTATAAAAGGGGACAGGGATGAGCCCCACTGCATAGAGATTTCTCCTAAAACCAAAATGCCCCAATGAGGAAACCAACCAGATATCTGAGGGAAGGTCCGTGAAAGACACAGGACCCCTTCATTTAAAGCCCTGCCCGGACCCCCAATGAACATCTTAGACTGGCGACAACCTTTTGTACTCATCCATAAGGGTGAGTGTTGTGAGGCTGTCCATGACTGGAAGCCTGACAGACATGTGCCAAAAGACACATCAACCAATGAGAAGGAGAGACACTAATGAGGAAGGGTTTTTGAGAAATAAGCTAGAATGAATGCTGAACAGTGTATAATAAAGCAGAGGAACAAATCTGCCAGGAATTTACACCTAAATAGAAATTAGGTAGCGAAGATTTAAAGTGAGTAAAGGGAAGGGTAGTAGTTAGTTGCTTACGCGTTGTAACTGCTGTAATAAACTGTTCTAAAGACTCTCCCTTGTAGGGCTAGCACATCTGTATATATACAGAATCTCCCGCTCTAGTCAGGCCTAAGTAGCGAGTGAGATTCTCAATTTTGTCTCTCTCTCTCTCTGCTTTGAATCCCTCTGTTCGGATCCTATAACACGGGATATAGCCCACCCGAAGCTGAAATCTATAATCTAATCTAATCTAAAATACCAAGTATACAAAAAAATTGTTCTAGTTGTTTTATAAATTGGGCTGGCTATTAAAAAAGCTGGTAAGGTTTAGACAATGTGGGCTACCCTCCGATTAAGACCTTGTAGCGTCAGTTTTAATTTAAACATAACATACATGTCCTCAAAACCCCTCTAAAATAATTTTTTGGGGGGGAGGGATTTTTTTTTTTTTTGGAAATACATAAGCAAGTATGCATATTAAGTTTTGAGGAAATCGTTTCAGCCGTTTTCGAGAAAACTTCAAAAGACTCAAAAACCTGTTTCGTAAAGTTCCTTTTTCGGTTTACCGATTTTCTTCTGATTTGGAATTCTAACAATGTCTCTAATTTATATTTATATTTTACAAATAGTAGAACTCCTATAATGAAGTGGTACTGTAGAAGGAAGCTTAACGTTTCTGTTCACCCATAACTAAGCGGAAAATCAACTTTACCTGAAAACATATTTTAAAGGAAATGAAGGGATTCATTTGAGTAGATAGTACATATACGAAGATTAAAAGAAATACTTTTGGAGCCACTTTTAATATTTGTTCACACATACACATAATTAGTAGAAACTAATTTAAATTTATATATATAAAATATTGAAAGTATGTAAATGTGACCAACATCAAAGTATAATGGGACATGCTTAAATTTTTCTAATCTTTAGGTTTTTACATTTTTTTCAATTATATACGTAATATTTTCAGATTTAAGATTTTAAAGTAAAACTTGAGAAAGATAACAAATTCAATTTTGATATTGGGTTACCTTGCAATATTCTTTACGCTAACGACACCAACACTCATCGCGAAAGGAAGAGACTGCGGTAACAGAGAATGCATATAAAAATATTGTATGTTTGAATGAATGGTTGGGAGAAAATAAGCTGATTCTAAATGAATGAAACCCATAGAATATAAAGATTCACCTTTTGTAAAGAAGGAGGGCGGTATAACACGGCAGAGTTTCTAGGAATTATATTGGACATACAGCTCTCTTGGAAAATCCATATTGACTCTCTGAGTAATAGACAATCTCAGTTAGTATACTTATTAAGAAAACTGCGAAATGTAATTCTTTTGGAAGTATTGAGAATAACAAATTTCACTCCAATCAAGAATGAGCTACAGAATAAAGTATGGAGGACTATATCTTTCAAACTATAAAAAAGAGTATTTAAAACGATACTGAAAACAAAAGTTGCATGAAAGCGGAAGATCACTTTTAAAGCAATTGCAGATTAGGACTATGCCTTCACTGTATATATATATATATAAGCGAGCCTTAAGGCAAAAAGGATGTAAAGATGCTGTCATATCTGTTTGGTAGAGTAAACTACAGCGCTGCAAGCGCTTGAGAATAGGAGGGAACTAGGTTACCTTCCTTGTTACCTTTTCTTAGCACACCGGCTACGGTTATGTACTAGTTCACCAGAAATATACAGTTTGCTTTTGTTTTAAACGTTTTCTTTTATTATTTATATAATCCAAACTAACATTGATGGTCCTCCTAAGCCCGGATCGTGCTAATTTAATATTGTTACTGACAACAGTCCAATGTGGCGCTATTGTTCAAGGCCGGGAGCTACAGCAGCTAGTTTCAGCTAAGATTGTTTTTTATTTTGCATGTTTAGCCTATTTGGCATGCATCCTAAATCAGTTTCTTTCATTCTATATCCCTTTTCCTTATTTTAATTACTTCCTTATACACATAGGTCAATACTTACATTAATATATTAATTGGGTGTTTTAAAGTAAATTTTCATTCTAATTTTCTTTATTCAAAATGACAAAATCAGCTACATCAGCTCTCTTGAATAAACGAAAACATTACGAGGCATCTATCACAAGAATAAAAACATTCATTGATAAATTTGATCCAGAAAAGGGAAATATTAATGAGGTTAAAGTTCGGTTAGAAGGTTTAATTGATCATTGGATTAACTATAATGAAGTACAGCTTGAGCGCTTAGATACATCTCATAAAGGACAAATGGAATTACTTGAGGATACTTATTATTATGTAAAATCTAAAATACATGAATTGTTAGACAATCAGGTAAAAACAAAAACTGCTATGCCATTAGTATTAAACGATTCAGCTAAAATGCCTATAAAACTGCCATCAATAAACTTACCTACATTTTGTGGTAATTATTTAGATTGGATACCTTTTAGAGATATTTTTCAAGACCTAATAATTAACAATCAGTCATTATCGAATGTTCAGCGTTTACACTACCTAAATTCAGCTCTGACTGATGAAGCAAAGGGTTTAATTTCTAACGTTCCCATTACAGGTGAAAACTTTAGAGTGGCTTGGGAGTCTATTTACTGTCGTTATAATAATATAAGAATAATTGTGCAAGAGCACATAAAGGTATTATTCGAACCTCCTAAGATTCAAAACGAGACAGCCTCTGAACTTGGTAATTTAATCAATCACATTAAATGCAACGTAAATGCAATTAAAGCTCTTAAAGAAATCAATATACCTCTTCACGAATAATTTATATCCCACATTTTATTAAAGAATGTTGATGCAAGTACGAAGAAGGCTTGGGAACTTCATTACACAGGTTCAACTCCTTCTTCATTAGAGCAATTGTTTCAATTTTTGGAAGACAGAAGAAGAGCTCTGCAGTCTCTTCAATCTAGTGACAGCAAAGCGAGTGGTTCACCAAGGGATTATAGTCTAAACGAAACATGAACGAAGGTATAAATCTCAATAAATCTAGCTTTTCAGCTCGAAATAACAATTCTTGGGCCAATGCACATAGGAACTCATTAGTATCTACTCAGTCATGTTGCGTCATTTGTAAAAATTCTCATTCCTTACACAAATGTCCGCAGTTTAATAATCTGAGTATATTTGAACACTGTCAGATCCTTTAAGGACCCAAAATGGATTGAAGCAGGGGTGATGCTCTTTCCTGCCTCTTGTTCAATATAGCCATGGAGAAAGCCGTAAGGGATTCAGGAGTTGACGTTAGTGGGAACATCTTTTATAAAAGCACCCAAGTACTCGCATATGCCGACGACATTGATATAGTGAGTAGAAGTGTTAATGAGCTGAAAACATCCTTCAGGAAAATAGAGAGGGCAGCAAGAGAAATGGGCCTGGTAATTAATGTTGCAAAGACTAAATATATGCCGGTTAATACCAATAGATGCAACAACTCCTTGACCATCGACCAGTACACGTTTGAGAAGGTGGAAGGGTTTACATATTTGGGCTCGTATATTAACAGCACTCACGATGTATCACAAGATTGAGTCAGATGTTTCTATGGACTCCAAAGGCACTTTAGATCAAGATTTATTGAGAAGAATACTAAAGTGATGCTGTATAAAACCTTAATACATCCTGTGCTCATATATGGATCGGAAAACTGGGTGTTGAAGAAAAAAGATGAGCAAAAGCTAAATGTATTTGAGCGAAACATCCTCCGGAGGATTTACAGCCCTATTAAGGAAGGTAACACATGGAGATTGCGGTATAACGCGGACCTGTACGCGCGATATAATGAGGCCCCTATAGTAAGTGTAATAAAAGTGAACCGGCTTAGGTGGGCGGGGCATATCGCGCGGATGAGTGAGCGTGAACCGCCAAAAAGATTGCTACAATTTAAGCCTATGGGAGTACGGAGGCAGGGCAGACCTAAAAGCAGGTGGCTGGACCAGGTGAATAAGGATGCCATGATCGCTGGAGTGCCAGACTGGAGGAGCAAGGCACAGGACATGGACGGGTGGAAGCTTTTTTTAGAGGAGGCCAAGGCTCGATTCGGGCTGTAGTGCCGAAGAAGTAAGTAAGTATATTTGAACGTTCAGAATTTGCTAAAAAACACAAAAGATGTTTTAATTGTCTTAGGTCTGATCATACAATTGACAAATGCTCCTCCACACAAGCTTGTAAGATTTGTCAACGTCGTCATCATACTCTCTTGCATAAAACAATTAATAAGAATAATTCTTACATTCAAATTAAAGGTGTAGAAACAAGTTCAGCATTACAACCTATTTATGCTACTGAATCCAAACGCGATTCTAAAAGGTCGTCATATGTTTCCAGTAATTCTTCTAATGAAAATGTTAATGAAATTCATCCACAACCATCCACAACTTATTGTTCTTTAAAGGGCAGTAATTCACAAGTCTTGTTGGCTACAGCCATTGTAGATGTCTTCGACCGTGCAGGTCAGGTGCATCAGTGCCGTGCTCTTCTGGACAGTGCGTCTCAATCCAATTTCATAACAGAACCTTTATCAAACAGACTTGGTCTGAAAAGACATCACAATGAAAGACCAATTCATGGCATAAACAGTTTGCAGTCTTTAAGTAAGTCTTGCGTTACAATCACATTTCAGTCAAGAGATTCAGAATATTGTCGCACCATTGCTTGTGCTGTTCTACCTCGTATCACCAGCGACGTTCCGAGTATGTACATTGACAATATTGATACTTGGAAATTACCAACCGACATTACACTAGCGGATTCAGAATTTAATGTACCAAGCTCAATTGACTTATTATTAGGCGCAGAAATCTTCTTCGAATTACTACTTCTCTGCCCTCAGAAGCAAAGAGAAGGTTATCCCACATTGATAAATACCGAACTGGGGTGGATACTTTCCGGACCTATGCCAGATTCAACTAATCTGTCCCAACACAGTTTCTTAACGCGTTCTGATACAATTCACAAACAGCTACAGCGCTTTTGGGAAATTGAGGAAGTCTCAGAGCCTACATTAACGACTGAAGAACAATTCTGCGAAGAGCATTTTTGCAAAAATACTACACGGGACAATTCTGGACGCTACGTTGTTCGCCTCCCTTTAAGGGTAAATGTTTCTAAATTGGGCGATTCATATGAAGGTGCACTTGCAAGGTTTTTAAGATTAGAGAAACGCCTCTTCCACAATAAGAAACTAAGGGAAGATTACACTCAATTTCTTGAGGAATATGAAACCTTGTATCACATGGAATTAATACTTGATCCAACTCCAAATTCTCAACCGGTTTATTATTTACCTCACCATCCTGTGTTCAAGAATAGTAGTACCACAACGAAAACACGTGTTGTGTTTGACGCATCGTTTAAGACAACGTCTTCTTACTCATTGAATGATGTCCTACATGTTGGCCCCACTATTCAGGAAGATCTCTATTCCATCATATTAAGATTCCGCACCCATCAAATAGCATTCACTGCAGATATTGCTAAAATGTATCGACAAATAAGAGTCCATGATCAAGATACACAACTTCAACGCATTATTTGGAGAAAATCTCATGATGAACCTATTCGTGTTTATCAATTAAAAACAGTCACATACGCACATCATCTGCACCATTTCTTGCCATCCGAAGCATTCAGCAATTAGCAAAGGACGAATGTGAGAGGTATCCGCTGGCCGCCAAAATCTTAACGAGGGACATGTACGTTGACGATTGTATATCTGGCGCCGAAACACTTGAAGAAGCCACAGAAACACAGTATCAACTCATTCAAATTTTGAAGTGCGGAGGTTTCCCATTACGTAAATGGTGCTCCAATAACCCATTTTTATTGGAAAATGTGCCAGCAAGGGACCGTGAAACTCAGCTTCCCTTGCAGTTTGACACTGAAGGCGGAGTAAAAACTCTTGGATTGTTGTGGCATCCTTTTCTCGATGAATTTGAGATCACTGTCAATACGACACAGGAAACCAGTTTTACCAAACGCAGGGTATTGGCCATTATTGGCCATTCGATCCTCTTGGCTTAATCAGTCCTGTCGTAATATCTTATAAAATATTTCTTCGACGTCTATGGCAGACAGGAGCAAATTGGGACGACTCACTACAGAGTGATCTTCTTGTAATTGGCAATGTATTTATCGTCAAGTTTCCTTGATTAGTAAATTCCGAATCAAAAGATTGATTTTTGGTAAAGGCAAGGCTTTTAACATCCAGCTCCATGGATTTTCTGACGCCTCCGAGGTAGCTTATGGAGCATGCCTCTACGTACGTTCAATGGACGAAAACGGTTTGATTACTGTCAACGTATTATGTGCAAAATCAAGAGTTGCACCTCTTAAGAAATTATCTGTGCCACGGCTTGAACTCTGTGGTGCCCACCTTCTTGCTCAGCTGGTGAAGAAAATCATCCCAGTGTTAAATCTAACTATAAGTGAAATCCACCTGTGGCTGGATTCAACCATCGCCTTATGTTGGTTATCAGCTTCGCCCTCACGCTGGAAAACCTTCGTAGCCAATAGAGTTACAGAAATTCAAAACAATTCGCAGACCGCTAAATGGCATCATGTTAAATCTAACTATAATCCAGCAGATCTTATTTCAAGAGGAGTTCCTCCAAAGGAATTGAAAGGAAATCAATTGTGGTGGTTCGGACCTAGATGGCTAAGAGACGCAGATGCAACATTTGAAGAATTTACACCTAACTAATGTTCAGAAGCATTGTTAGAACAACAATCGACTTCAAATTTCTTGGTAATATGTCAGCCTGAATGGGAAATTATTACAAAATACTCACGGCTATCAAGATTGCAACGCGTAATTGCTTACTGCTTCAGATTCTTGGACAAATGCCGACAGAAACCAATTTCTAATCAAACCTTATCAGCCTTTGAGCTTGAACAGGCGCTCACAGCAATCATCAGAAATGTTCAACATCAAGTATTCGCTGCCGAACTTGCAGCAATGAAATCAACAACGGACGCAAATACAATTTCTACCTCATTACCAAAGGGAAGTAAATTGCTAGCTCTTAACCCTTTTATCGATGAAAAGGATTGCTTGCGTGTAGGTGGACGTTTACAAAACTCACTCTTGCCATATGAAGCGAAGCATCAGCTAATTCTTCCACATCGGCACCATCTAACTAATCTTATAATTGAAGCTGAGCACAAAAGACTACTTCATGCAGGTCCTCAGCTATTGATTTCTTCATTACGACATCCATATTGGATACCAAAATTTCGCAATATAGTTAAACAAGTGATTCGAAAATGTATTATTTGTTTCAAATTAAGAGCAGAGTGTTCACGAAATCAAATGGGCATTCTCCCCTCCTATCGTGTGCAGCCATCGAGACTATTTTTGAATTCTGGAGTAGACTACGCAGGGCCAGTGTTAATAAAAACAGGAACGCCTCGAAGCAAAACGTGGTTAAAGGCCTATATAGCCGTATTCGTTTGCTTATCAACAAAGGCCATACACTTGGAACTAGTCAGCGATCTAACATCAAGTGCATTCATTGCTACACTTAGAAGATTCATGAGTCGGAGAGGTTATTGTTCCAACTTATTTAGTGATAATGGCTCCAACTTTGTAGGAGCAAACCACCATCTTTCTCAACTTAGAAATTTTCTAAAAGAGGATTCTACTCAAGTTCAGGTGCAGGAATTCGCCGCATCAGAAGGATTCAAATGGCACTTTATTCCCCCCAACTCTCCTCATTTCGGAGGCTTGTGGGAAGCAGCTGTCAAATCCATGAAATACCACTTACGTCGAATAATGGGACACCGATTATTGACTTACGAGGAGCTAACTACGCTCTTATGCCAGATTGAAGCGTGCTTAAACTCCCGCCCTCTTGCACCCTTGTTAAATCATGACATTGAATTTTCTTTTTTAACCCCTGCTCATTTCATTTTCGGAGAAAATCCTTCCTTCCTTTCTGAAACTGATTTGGTTGATGTTTCAGTCAATAGGTTAAAGCGTTGGGACCAAATCCAACAAATATTGCAAAATTTATGGAAGCGATGGTCAATGGACTACCTTCACGGCATCCAGCAGAGAAACAAGTGGCCAACCAAACATCCGAATCTGACCCCAGGTTCATTAGTTCTCCTCAAGGAAGAATCTCCACCTTTACAATGGCGAACCGCTATTATCGAAACTGCCCATCCCGGCTCAGACAACTTGGTGCGGGTGGTCACAGTTAGAACTGCAAGCGGCACATTCAAGAGACCAATCCACAAACTGTGTCCATTTCCCGAATAGTGAGAGTGATTTATTGACCAATATAAGAACTATGCAAGAACCTATCTCATTTATTTCATTAAATTATTGTTTGTTTATTACTAATTGTTTGTGTAAATATAACTCCCCGTTACATTTAGGCCGGGAGTATGTTTGGTAGAGTAAACTACAGCGCTGCAAGCGCTTGAGAATAGGAGGGAACTAGGTTACCTTCCTTGTTACTTTTTCTTAGCACACCGGCTACGGTTATGTACTAGTTCACCAGAAATGTACAGTTTGCTTTTGTTTTAAAACGTTTTCTTTTATTATTTATATAATCCACACTAACAATATCTGCGACCAGGTTAAAGAAAACAGAAATGTTGCCGAATGTTGCATTAATAAACATTTTTAATAAAATCCCAGTCAACATAAGACAGTTAAAAAACAAAATAATTGTAATAACCAACGGTTTTTATTGCGTAAAACAGAATTCACCGCAAACTGGTGCACTGACGACTTCAAACTAAACTGAATAGTTTGATTAAGAGTTTGTTAGTGTTTAAAGTTCAGTGCTATACCAAGATTGTGTATATCGCAGTCATTTAAAACCTTGTTTACATTATTCTAAGGTAAAGAATGTATTATTGTTGACGTGCATTTTGTATTTTCATATTTTAGGCACAAAAAAAATGGCATCTGTAGCCAATGCCAGAAATAAGTGCTCGTTGAGGCACTATGGTAGCACTCCGTACGGCTGGTATGAAAACTTTACAATCCAGTGCTTGGTGGCAATTTTTCTTAACAAGGGCAGGCTTAATTCCATTATGCAGTCTATGATAGAAATATCATAGAATTTAGTAAGGTCTTTCTAGCGGAAGTACGAATGAAAGTAGCCCCACATCTAGACAGACAGACAAAGAGCTTTTCTCATCCTAAGTCACATTCGAGAAACGGCCAAACAATAATGTTAATTAATGTGAAGGAAGCTTATAATTTGGTTGGATTGTTTTTTCGTAAACATTTCATTTATTTATCTATTTAAAATTGGAGAATGTAATTTAATTTCTAATATATAATTGCTCCCTCTCCTCCAAATAAGTTACTAGTTGTTGTAAGCAGTAAGAACACAATAGAATTTTCTCTGCTTTAAAACAAACTAAGTCCCTTTCAAAATGTCTCTGGATGAAGTTGGTATTTGAAGAAAATCAGGATGAAACATTACAAATATCTTAAAACATTGACCCACATATGCCTTTCTAGTTCATGTAATTATTGCTATCTCATATTCAAAGGTTAACTATAAAATTGGCATAGACTATTCTTGGTGTAATTATTAAACCAGTTTCTGGTATTTTATCCGTCGTACCATGCAAATTCCTTTAATTTCTGAACGGTTTCGGATTTTCATCCATCATCAGAGCAAATTTATTAAGACAGGTGGTTGAGAGTCCATTTCAACGGAATGTTTCTATTACACTCGACACTTGTTGGTTTGTTGATTGTATGTAAGTGCGGAAGGTTATAAGGTTATGTTACTATGTGAGTGTGTGTGTGTTTCATGACAAAGTGATCATGATTATTATAAATTATGATCAGACATTATAAAATAGTGTATAATAAATAGCAGTTGTATGCAGTTACTTGGGAAATAGCGACCCCACGGGTTACCAACGCTCAGTACTCCATGCACTTTATCAAAACAGCACACAATACACTTACATACTATAATATGCTCTACACTTTACAGACAAAGACAAACATAGTACACAAACTAGGGTCTCTGTTCCTAATTAACTGGCGAATGCCAAGGGAGAAGAAAGGATTAGCTCAGTGGTAGCGCGCTGGACTAGCAAAGCGGAGGTTCCAGGTTCGAATCCAGCATGCTGCCCTTAGATTTTTTCTACCTAGAAGCCTCTAACAACTCACTGTCCGGTGATGAGCAGTGTTGTCTGTAGCTAGAGAACACTGTTTGCTGGCCGGCTGTGCATTGGAGAAGGCTCCGGGGCGGCACAATAGATCTTTCAGGTCGCAGTGCAATAATCTCCTACAACAATCTATAATAATAAATAAATAGCATGTTTCGAAGGAGGACTTTATAACTAAATTTTAATAATGGTTTAAGTATGCTCAGTGTTTTATCAAGTAATTTTTATTAAGGGGGCGGATAAGAAATTTCAGGAGTATATTCCATACTAATAAGAATAGATAGAGTTTGAACAAACGCAATGCAAAGTTTTAGGACAGTCAAAAGCTTGTAAAAATATAAATAAATATAAAATCCAAGCAAAGTTAATACAAGAAAATATTATAACTGTTTTTGTGGAAATACCGAAAAACTTAATTATTAAACAATAATTTATTAACGGAAAAACATATATTAACTAACCATATATTATACTAATGTGATACTTCAGTGTAAAGTATAACGCTACTGTTTCGCCCAAAACCCCAAAAAATTTAAATTTACCTGAGGAAATTTTACAAAAAAAAAAAAAGAAGTGATAGGTGTAATTATGTGTGTAGACAGTAAACGATGTTTAAAGAAAAAAAAAATCTGGTGTGAAACCTCACACAACTTTCTCTTACTCCAGTTCTCAAAATTATAATTGACAAATTTCATAGTTTGTGTACCAAATTTGAATGAAATTCGTCGAAAACTGAAAAAACTGTTCAGTAAAAGCGCCCTTCCGGTTTACTAATTTTCTTGAAACTGAATTTCAGCCATCTATTTATTTCTACATTTATGTCTGGATGATAGAATTGTATAATCAACTATGATAGCACTTTAGAAAAAAACATAACCCCACCCCTCCCCTAAAAGTGCCCTTAAAAGAATTTTCCCAAAGAAATGTTTTAAATAAAAGATGTAGATCTTTGCATGTTTAGTTTATATATGAAGTTTCAAAAAAATCGTCGAAGCCATTTTTGAGAAAATTGCGAAAAAGAGAATAAATCATTTAATAAAGTGGTAAAGTAAACGCACTTCCGGTTATCCAATTTTTTTCAAACTCGGAATTTCAACAACATATTTAATTCTAATTAACATTATTTAGATGATAGAATTGTCTAATAAACTGAAATAGCACTTTAGATGGAAACTTAACTCCACCCCTCCCCCAAAAGTGCCCTTCATTGCATTTTCCCGGAGAAATGTTTCAAATAAAAGTTGTAGCTCTTTGAATATGAGGGGATATTCAAGTTTAAAGAAAATCGTCGGAGCCATTTTTGAGAAAATTGCAAAAAAGTAAAAAATCCAACTAGTAAAGTGGTACTTCCGGTTGAGGAATTTTGACAGATAACGTCCGTCAGATCCCGGTGATACCTAAACGGAATATCAAGTTTCAACTTTCTACGGTTTTTCGTTTTTGAGCTATGCTGTTCACATATATACATACAGACACACACACAGACCATTTGCTAAAAACCACTTTTTTGGACTCAGGGGACCTCAAAACGGATATTTCCGGTGAAAACTCGATATCGAAAATTTGACACGATTACATCTTTCTCTTACTTAGGGAGTAAGAGAAAGTAAAAAAAAAAAACATGAAAAATTGGAAAAACCATTCTGTAAAGATGCATTTTCGATTGATGAATTTTGCCCGAAATCTTCGGAAATACGAAGTTTAAATTTTTTATGACTTTTCGTTTATGAGATATTCTCTTAACACACACACACACAAAATTCGCTAAGAACATTTTTTTGCGTAATCAGAGGACCCCAAAAACATCGTATATATATATATCCGTTGAGAAATTCAATTTCGTAAATCTGGTATGATCGCAATAGTTCCTCTTACCCTGGAGTAATAAAAAGTAAAATAGTAATCCTTTATTTACTGTTCGATAAATAACTATTTTTTTTGTTTTGTTTTTTGCAAATTATGATAAATTATTCTACTAAAATTCGTAAATAAAATAATACTTTTAATCTATGATGAGCAAAACTTAATGGAAATAGTAAAATTTTTAAGGTCTTTTAAAGTCATTGGAATATATTAATTTTTATTTATTTATTTGTTTAAAGGAAAATCCACTATACAAAGGAGTTTGGTTATAAAATATATTCATTATACAAACAGATATAGTAAAATAAAATATTTACATACAATATATGGAAAAAAAATTATTACCTCGTAGAGAGAGAAAAAAAAAAAATAAAATTAATAAAGTAACATCCCTAATTTGGCACAAATAAAATTTTTCAACTAACAACTATACATTAAAACAAATGAACGTGTATGTTCATGACGTTTACAATAAAATAAATATTTCAAATCGTTATCACCATCGCGACATAAAACATTATTACATTATTTGTAATGGGCAATTTTCAAGAATTGAATATTTAACAAAATATTGCAATCTAAATGGCATATAACAAAGGCAGCATAAAAATTATGTGATATAAATCTTTTATGGTGTTGTAGTTTACAAATATGGTAAAATTACCATAAAGATTATTATATTATTGGAGTTATAAGTGATTTTTTTTTTATGTTTCTCGATTGATGTTCAATGTTTTTATATATATTTATTTGTTTGAAGGAAAACCCCCTATACAAAGAGTTTGGTTATCAACATATTCATTTTACAAACAGGTAAATGAAAATAAAAAATATCTCATACATTATACGAAAAAAATAATTACCTCTTAGAAAAAAAATAATAAATAAACGAACCAACATCTATAATTGACACAATAATTTTTTTTAAACTAATTATTTATTAAAACAAATGAATGTATTGCTTCATGACGTTTATAATAAAATAAAATTGTTATCACCATTGAATGTAACAAATCGGTTAATTTTATAAATTTATTTTAATTTCTTTCAATTCTGTAAATTAATAACAATGTAATTTAGTTGACTTTGTTTTAATAAATCTAATAATTGCTTAACTCAGTTAAATTTATTATTATTATTATTTTTTAATTTAAGACGTGTCAACATCTATGGTCACCCGGAGCCTTCTCAGTGCACTGCCGGCTTCCGGAACAGTGTTCTCTCGCTACAGACAACGCTGTCTATCACAGTAAGCTGTAGAGGCTCCTAGGAAGAAAAAAACTAAGGATAGCACAGCTAGACTCGAACCCGGGTCCTCCGCGTGGAAGTACAGTACGCTAACCACTTAGCTATTCCCTACTTCTAGACCTCTTATTATTATTATTACACTTAATCGCCGCTAGCTCCTGTAATTTTCTATAACACAGACCAGGATATTTTGAAATGTTTCATTAATCATTAAATAATTTGTCAGTTTTTATATTTACAAGCAAATACTAGTTTCAGTTTCCAATCTAATATTATAAAATAAGGAGTATTTTTTTTTTTTTTGAAAGATTTTAAGATTAACCAATTTTTGTTTCATTTGTATACTTTAAATACCGTAAACAGGATACTTAGAATTAATCGTTTCATTCAATTAATTCTTTTAGAACTCTATAATCTAAAAGTTTCTAAAACAGAGAAGTAACCTTCTACATAATTAAAGCAATTTAAAATCAATCAATTCAATTTTTTTTTGGATATTTTCATAAAATTTTCAACTCAGCCCTTTTCGAAATTTAATTATTTTTGTTTAATTTGAAATTTAATTATTTCATTAGTTTGTTTATTTTGTTGTTTTCATGTTTAGTTTTATTTCTATTTAGCAAGTGGTTAGCTATTTTAATACATAAGTAGGCATTTCAGGAACTGTATTTATTTATTATTTTTTTTTTAAGTCAAGGCGCGTCAACATCTGTGGTCATTGGCGTTTCCGTGCATTGCCGGGCTCCGGCCAGTGTTCTCTCGTTACAGACAACATCGTCCATCACCGGACAGTGAGCTGTAGAGGCTCCTAGGAAGAAAAAATCTAAGGGTAGCACAGCTTGACTCGAACCCGTGTCCTCAGCGTGGAAGTCCAGTACGCTAACCACTTAGCTATTCCCTTCCCTAAATTATTTATTATTTACAATTGTGTTTTCTTTTTTATCTTACTTTTTTAATTTTTGTTCTGTCGTCACTGAGTTATACTGAGTATACTGAGTTGAGAAGTTTATTTGATCAAACATGTAATTATGTTAAACCCACTCCTTGCTATGGATCAATGTATCCCCAAAAGCAATGTAAATAAATAATATAAGGAATTTTTCATCTGAGAATTTTTTTTTAGCAGAAATAATTTGTGAGTATTTTTAATCTTATATTTAATCTTCAAAAATCACCAGGTCATCAGCATACAATAGTAAAAAAAAATCTCATATTCCAAACAGATCCATGGCTCTATTTTTAACAAAAAAAAAAAAAAAAAAACTCTAATCATTAATATATAAATTAAACAATAAATGACTAATGGGATCGCCCTTTAGTATGCCTTCAGTTATTTTTAAAACTTCAAGAATTTATATCCAATTTTATATTAATTTTTGCAATTTTATATAAAGTTTTTAAGTATTCTAATTATTTAAGAAATGACACATAATGTGGATAATTTATGCCACATATATTATAATGTATAGAGCCGAAAGCTAGTTGAAAGTCAATGAATGCAACATAGAGACAACCATGTTTATTTTTTAGTTTGAACTGGGCTAATGAGTTAAGTACTTAAACTAAATGAGTTAAGTGTTCAAACTATTTTGATCTATCCATTCGCTTAATCCATCATATATGAAATATATTAATAAAATTAAAGCTTAAACGCCATAATATTAATAGTAATCAATATTTACCTTTCTGAATTTAAAACTCTATAATTATTTCAGTTTTCATTACTGAAAGAAAATATTTTGTGGTAGTGTATGTTTTTTAAATCAATGTTTCTCAGCTCTCTGTTTACTTTCTCTTACTCTTCAAGAGTTTAGATGTCCCCTCCGAGTACGAAAATAATGTTTTTTAACAAATGTTGTGAATGTACAAATCTGTGACGTGTGTAAATTAAGTAATGAGACTGATTTTCTAGTGTTCGATCTGGCAACATTAGAGACACGGCGCATGCGTGGTAGGGCAAGTAAACATCTGATACTCGTCTAATGCAAATTTGAAAATGCTAGAGTTGTTGCACTGTCCGTAGTAACTTTTTTTGTGAGCAAGGTTTTTTCAGTGCGTTTTAAAAATGAGTGACATCAATTACGAGCAACGTTGTGCTATCGGGTTTTGCTTCAGACTTAGGCACAGTGCAACGGAAACGTTTGAAAAACTGTGCCAAGCCTATGGAGACAATGTTTTGTCGAGAGCACAGGTTTTTAGGTGGTTTAAGTCGTTTGCAGAAGGAAGGGAATCAATTGAAGACGAGCCTCGCAGCGGAAGGCCTTCATCTTCAAGAACTGATGTTGGCAGAATCCGCGATCTCGTGCGTTCAGATCGTCGTTTGACAGTCCGAATGATCGGCGAGGAGTTGAATTTGACTCACACAACCGTTCATCAAATTTTGACTAATGAATTGGGGATGAGAAAAATTTGTGCAAAAATGGTTCCGAAAAATCTTTCACAAGTGCAAAAAAAACATCAGAAAGGAAAGGAGCCTTGACTTTTTGGGAGCAATTGAAAACAATCCCAATTTTTTGGAACGTGTTATTAAAGGAGACGAGTCTTGGGTATCTGAGTATGTCCCAGAAACTAAGCGTCAGAGCATGCAGTGGCATACTTCAACTCTGCAAGGCCAAAAAAAGCAAGAATGAGCAAGTCAAAAATCAAGTGCATGCTGATTTGCTTTTTTGATAGCCAAGGAATCGTTCACAAAGAATTTGTGCCTTAATGCCAAATGGTAAACCAACAACTTTAGTGTGTTCTTGAGAGATGTCGAAAAAGAGTTTTTGAGTTTAGTGTGAGACCAAACATCAAAAACAAGTGGGTGTTGTATCACGACAATGCTCCGTGTCACACTGCGATTTCTATTAATGAGTATTTGGCCAGTAATAACATTCCTGTGGCTCCTCAGCCTCCTTATTCACCCGACTTAAGTCCATGTGACTTTTTTTTGTTCCCCAAATTGAAAAATCACCTCAAGGGACGTCATTTTGGAACATTGGAGAATATTCAAACAGCCGTAACCGACCAACTGAAGTCTATTCCAGTATCCGAGTTCCAGCACTGCTATGACGAATGAAGGAATCGTCTTCAGCGTTGTGTGGCTTCCCAATGTAGTTACTTTGAAGGGGACAATGTTGAATTGTAATTTTATTTGAATAAAAAAAAAGATAAAAAATCAGTCTCATTACTTAATTTAGACACCTCGTATGTCATCACATTGTTATGACAAAAATATCCTGTTGACCATAAAAAAGAAGCAGGCTATCACGGAAAATACGTATCTTTGATGCTTTCCAGCTCTGCAGAAACAACCACAACAATTTCTCATAATCTACGCTTAAGTTGTTAATATTGACTTTTTTTTGGAATTTTCATTTTATTAAGAATATTAATAATTCAATAAAAAATTTTTTTTTTATAATATTGTGTAAATAAATAATGATTGATTAATATTAAAAAGTTAGTGAAATTGTTTTTATTGTATACTACAAAAAAAATGAAGTGTATTGTGGGTGAGGTTGTACCTCCTATTTCCCTGGGGAGCCACAGTCCGGTAGGTATCGTCCGTGACGTATCAATGGTTTGTTGTATTCTTTATTTCTTACAAATATTTACCTTCTTAGGAAGTAAAAAAAAAAAGTGCAGTCCTGTGTACACTACATTTATTGTTGTAAATATGAGCGTGCTACCTGCACCATCTAACTTACCACAAACCACTAATTCCTTATTCTTCTTCAGACATTTTGTCACATTTCATAAGTGACAGCAATCACCTGATACACCACTTTGAAGAGAGAGAAAAAAAAAAAACCATTCCAACTAGAGAAGGAAGTGTGTTTTGTACACTCTTTCTATTTTATTTTATTTTCATCCATTTCTTCATCTTTTTCACTTTATTTACATAAACATATTTACATCATATTCATCATAAATAGATAGAGAAGGCGAATAAACAATCTACTTAATAATATTAACGCTTTTTACATCACCTTCTAAGTTTCGTCGGTGTTTCTTAGAGATTTAAAACACACAGTTTTGAAAATTGATTTCCGTCAGTCCATTTCGTTGTAGTCTCTATTTCAAATTTATGGTCCTTGCATGTATTTTTTGGGTATGAACAAAATTATTTCATTAACGGAAAATAGCAGTAAGCACAAACTTGATAAGTACCCTATTTGAAGCACTTCTATGGGACTAATTACGATTTATTTTGTTTGTTTGTTTTGACTTCAGTTTTTCGCGTTTTTCTTTAAATTCCATATAACTACTACACATAAATAGTCCTAACACTTTTATTGAAAGTTTTCTCCATGGAAATTGAGAGAGACCATTAGAGAAAGAGCTGAATATAATTATTTACAGTTTTACTATCAATATAATTCCGGTGTAATAATTCAGATTTAACTCCTGGATACTTTCTTATTCCTAATAAGAGGAAGAAAAGCACCTATTTTAATCGTGTCAAATTTTTTGTGTATGTATGTGAACAGCATAGCTCAAAAATGAAAAATAGCAGAAAAATTCAAACTTTATATTCCGTTTAGGTATCGCCATGGGATCTGACAGTAAGTTATTATGTGTCAAAACTCTTCAACCGGAAGTAACACTTTACTAAATAGTTAATTTTTATTTTTTTGCACATTTTTTTTAAAAATGGCTCCAACGATTTTCTTTAAACTTAGTATATCAACGATAAATACGTACAAAGGTGTAAACTTTTATTTTAAACATTTCTCCGAAAAAAAATCATTTAAGGGCACTTTTTGGGGGGTGAGATAGGGTTAGTCAATTTCGTGTTGTGAAGAAAATTCGGATTACGTCTTTTTAAAAAGTACGTTTTTTTTTGCAATTTTCTCTAAAACGGCTCCAAAGATTTTTTATTTAAAAGTAAGAATATGAACTACACATATAAAGAGCTACAACTTTATTTTGCAACGTTTCTCCGGTTAAACTCACTTAAGGGGGCTTTTGATGGAGGGGAGGGTTACGTTTTCCACACAAAAATTTTTAACTTAATTATACAATTCTACCGTCCAAAAAAAAAAAAAGAAAAAATTAATCAGAAATAAATAGATTGCCAAAATTCCGAGTTTCGAGAAAATTTAGTAAAACGGGGGAGTGTATTTTAATGAAGAGTAAAATTCAGTTTATTTCCATAAAAATACCGACGAATTTCATTAAATTTACTACACTAACTATAAAATTTGTCAATTAAAATTTCGTAAACTGCAGTAAGGAAAGTTGTGTGAGTGTTCCACACCAGATTTTTTTTTTTTTATTGTAAAGTATAGCTATTTTTTTTGGTTTCTTATCTGGGCAATTAGAGAGTACACCATCCAGCTGGAACGGTGAGCTGCTCAACTAAATTGAGTTGCAATGACACAGCGGACTGATCAATCAAGGTGACATCCATTAAATCAGCGAAAGAACAGAATATTGGTGAGGCAGTCATAAAAGCAACAGATTCATGAACCATACCGGTTATGAATTATACTGGGAGGGCCAATGATTATTTGCTCTGCGATTACCGTCAGTTTCTTTCTGTTGATTTTTTGGGATCATTGCCCTGGAACCAAACCAAAGTCCATAGACCGTGAATTCCCGCTCCCCGAACTCTTCTCTGAACTTCTCTTGCAGGAAGGGCACACATTTTTCGTAGATGCCCTTCTTTTCATCGTTAATAAGTTCTGCTTGATTGGGTTTATTGCCCTCAAACCTCACTGTGGGGTCCAAGATCAACCGGCAGTTCCACCTTTGCTGTCAAACTATGTCTGTGTAACTCGGCGACCCATCTGTGTCCACATAGTATACCTCTCTCTTCACGGCACGCGTAACCCTTCTCATGCAAGAAGCTCAATGTTACTCCTCTTAACGCCAAGCAACATGCTGTTGGGGCAGCTTCCCAGTACATGGGCTAGAGTTTCCTTCTCTCGGCCTCATCTAGGGCGGAAGATCCCAGCATCATGCGATGCCTGATCATTTTTAGTCAGATTTTCGAAATTGTGTTTGTTCAACGGAATTTCAAATTGTTATGTCCTCTGAGCAAGAAAAATTATTTTTTCAAAATAGTTTATATTATGTTTTAAATGATTGTGAAAAAAAACCGCAGATCAAACTTGATAATATTCCTTCTGAAATAATATGAGAGGATGCTTCAGGAAATTTACGGTCATTATCCATCAACGAGGGAAGTACCACTTTATTCAATGGACTTTACGGTTTTTCATAATTTTTTCGTAAACAATTCCTACGATTATCATGAATCTTTGTTATTCATACTCTACATACGAGGTGTGTAAATTAAGTAATGAGACTGATTTTCTAGTGTTCGATCTGGCAACACTGGAGACGCGGCGCATGCGTGGTAGGGCAAGTAAACATCTGATACACGTCCAGTGCAAATTTGAAAATGCTAGAGTTGTTGCACTGTCCGTAGTGACTTTTTTTGTGAGCAAGGTTTTTTCAGTGCGTTTTAAAAATGAGTGACATCAATTACGAGCAACGTTGTGCTATCAGATTTTGCTTCAGACTTGGGCACAGTGCAACGGAAACGTTTGAAAAACTGTGCCAGGCCTATGGAGACAATGTTTTGTCGAGAGCACAGGTTTTTAGGTGGTTTAAGTCGTTTGCAGAAGGAAGGGAATCAATTGAAGACGAGCCTCGCAGCGAAAGGCCTTCATCTTCAAGAACCGACGAAAATGTTGGCAGAATCCGCGATTTCGTGCGTTCAGATCGTCGTTTGACAGTCCGAATGATCGGCGAAGAGTTGAATTTGACTCACACAACCGTTCATCAAATTTTGACTAATGAATTGGGGATGAGAAAAATTTGTGCAAAAATGGTTCCGAAAAATCTTTCACATTAATGAGTATTTGGCCAGTAATAACATTCCTGTGGCTCCTCAGCCTCCTTATTCACCCGACTTGAGTCCATGTGACTTTTTTTTGTTCCCCAAATTGAAAAATCACCTCAAGGGACGTCATTTTGGAACATTGGAGAATATTCAAACAGCCGTAACCGACCAACTGAAGTCTATTCCAGTATCCGAGTTCCAGCACTGCTATGACGAATGGAAGAATCGTCTTCAGCGTTGTGTGGCTTCCCAAGGTAGTTACTTTGAAGGGGACAATGTTGAATTGTAATTTTATTTGAATAAAAAAAAGATAAAAAATCAGTCTCATTACTTAATTTACACACCTTGTATGTCGGTCTATCACTTTGAATTAATAAGTTTTACCAGTAAAATTGATTTAAGGAAGAGTCCGGAAGTGAGGTCGATTAGATTTCTTCCTAAAGCATCAATTTAGTATATATGCGGTTATCAATTACATTATGTTATGGAGGCTTAAGCATATTGGCAGAATTCCGAGTTTGAAGAAGATCGGTTTGCATTGCAATTTGTTTCCTTTTAATTCTTAAAAGTTATTACAGATAACTAAAAATTCTAACTTTGAAGAAAATTTATGAATGAGAACTATAGAAACTACAGGAAGTGTCTCGTTCTCTTACTAATAATAATAGTAAGAGGAAGTACTACGATCGTGCCAGATTTTCAAAATTGAATTTTCACCGGAAATACATGTTTTGAGGTCCCCTGAGTCCAAAAAAGTGATTTTTAGAAATGGTGTCTGTGTGTGTGTATGTGTGTGAAAAAAATATCTCAAAAACCGAAAAATTGAGCAAGAAGCTCAAACTTGGTATTTTATTTAAATCAGATAAGAAGATTTCGTAAAAAATTTCATCAACCGGAAGTGCCACATTTCTCTAATTTTTTTTCCCCCGGTTTTTTGTGACTTTGTCAAAAAAATGGCTCCAACGAGTTTCTTTAAAACATTAAAAATATTAACTATACAATATAAAGAGCTATAAGTTTTATTTGCAACATTTCTTCGAGAAAGTTCAGTTAAGGAGACTTTTTTGGGAGAGTGGAGGGGTTATGTTTTCCTCTAATGTCCTATACAATTCTAGTCAACTAAATAATATTAATTAAAATTATATAAGTTGACAAAATTCCCAGTGCGTCTTTATTGAATAGTATTTTCAGTTTTTGTTGTGATTTTCCCCCTCCCAAAATTGCTGACGGTTTTAAACACAAATAAGAATTGTAAGAAAATTTGCCCTTTCGCAGTATGAGAATGTCCGTGTGAGTATTTCACACCAGATTTTTTTAATTAAATGCACAGACCTTCCCCCCCCCCCTAAGTGCTGATACACTCTGTCTTAGTCAATTAGTACATTATATCTTCAGTAAAGTGAAGTAATTTATTACACTGCCTTATTTGTAGAATAGTTCGATATTTATTTTGGTAATAATTATTAGCAAGCAAAGTATTTACATTGATAAAATAAAGTTTTGTAAGTTAATTCACTTTTAAATTTATTTTTCTATAACAATATCTTCAATTCAATTTTTCTTTTGTTTATTTAGAAATTTACAATCTGTATTACATATATACAATGAGTAGAATTAGAATGAGGGGGGGGGGACTCAAACCCAGGCACTGCAGCCTACCCATTGAGGCTTATTGTGCTAACCCCACAATACCTAGTAGAGGGAATGCTTCCCTCTTCATGAGGTCCAGGACTTCTCCCACCAGTCCTTCTTGCAGTACGATTTCCACCGGTCTCAACGTGCCGAAGATCTCGTTCTGCAATCTGCAGATTGCGACGCAATCAAACAACAGGTGAAGGCCGTCTCCTCTTCCTCCTGACACAGTCTACACAAGGGATCCGAATCAACCAATCCCACCTTGTGCAGATGTTTCTTGAACCGTGCCTTATAAACAGGCCCTTAATCAGACAAATTTGATACCTGCTTAAACCCAGGGTCTCTTTGGTTCTTCTTCTACACAGCTCTGGCGTGACCATTTTGCCGTATTTTGCCCCAGTACTTAGCCTCCAGTGACGATTATGTTCTCTCCGAGTCCATACTACTTTTGGCTGTTCCCAGAACAGGTTCCGGCCCACAGAAAGGAGTATTCGCTCCATTTCTAGCCAGTTAGTCGGCTAGTTCATTACCTTTAACCCCCTTTACCTATTACCTATTACCAAGTCCCGGCACCCATACCAGCCGCACTTTTATATACAATGAGTAAAAAAGATGTTAAATAGATGAAACTGTAGGCTGTGAGAAGGTAGGAGGAGAGAAACTATCCAGCGGTAGCACTCTCCGGGATACCAGTCCCGGAAGGAAATCTCGGGGCCACTGGTGATTCAAACGGCGAGGTGGATTGTCAGGGATGGTAGTGGTGGCTAGAGATTCTACAAAGGGGATTACAGCAAAAGGAGAGAGAGTCGAATGGAGTTTATGATATTTTGTCTTGGCAAGTTGTTGTACGAAAGGGATGTTGAGGTGATTATGGAAAGTAAGGTGTGAGACGTAGAAAGAAGCATTAACTAACTGTCGTAGTAGCTTAGATTGGGATGTCTGAATGGTACGTAAGTTCGTAGGTTTAGCTGAATCCCAAAATTCAAGTCTGTAAGTCAAAATTGGTTTGATTATAGAAATATATAACAGTCTTTTGAGTTCTGTAGGTAATTTGAATTGTCTTCCGATAAGTCTGTAAAGAAGTTTGGCCCTTTTAGTCAGTGCTTATCTTTTAAGACTTGTGTGCGGGTTCCACGTGAGTCTTTTGCCAATGAAGAGTCCAAGCTAGCGCACCAGATCTGTTATAGGGAGATGATTGTGATTGAAGAAGACCGGAGGACAGGAACCCCGCCGGAAAGTAAATGTGGCAAAGTTGGCATTTTTGTGGGTTCATTTTAATTCGCCACTTTTTTTTGCCCATAATTCTATTGTATTTAACGGTGTTTGTAAATTTTGTGAAGCTGATGTGATGTCTGCACTGTAACGAGTATGGCTGTGTCGTCTGCATATGTACAAAGTACACTACTTCACACTGGATGGATTGGTTGGTATGTCTGATGTGTACATTGTGTAGAGGATGGGACCAAGTATACTACCCTGTGGCACCCCTGCCACCACTGATGAAATCAATTCAATTTAAATTATATAAAGAAAGTAAGTTTAATATGTAACCAGACGGCCGATATATTGAGTACGCCGCAGTTCCCTCGCCCTTTAGTTCCAGCCTTCGCTACCTAGATGCGCTATCAACTGTAGCTTCCCATTTTTTCTCACGAAACTGGGTCAACAACGAATTTGCCCTCACAGAAATCGTGCCTTGAATTCTCGCACGAAAGCGTGAGTACAACAATAGCAGTTACCAAAACAATAATTATTCTGATAAAATTTCATAAGAATTTAGCTTTTAAAATTAATTATTTAGAACATGCAAATGAAAACATGATTAACTAATTTATTATAAAATATTTCCACAAAATAATAGAAAAATCACAGGCATTTTTAAAATATTTGCATTTTTTTTTTTACTATTAAAAAAAAAATATGATAAAATTCCAGAAAATATCTAGAGACTTAATTATAACTTAATAAAACTGCAAATATTTCTTGACTTAATAAAGAAAATAAAACATTCTTTTTTTTGAATAATATTTTATTATTTTTTTTTTAATCCGACACGATTTAAGGAGAAAAAAATGTACACTATTTATAAATTCGCATTAGTACAATATATGACACACATTATTTCAGCCAAGTAAAAGAGCAAATATACGTATATATATAATCATTGAAGCATTTACAATTATTACATAAAATTCAAAATGAATATTATGTATTTATACATATATATATTTTTTTTTGATAACTTATAATTTATTATAGGAACATGGTGAGGTTTTTTTTATTTATTAATTATTTATTTGTTTTCATTAATTTTATTTACAATATACTCTTCTTTTTTTATTTTCAAAGAGAAATAAATAAATATATGTATATATTTTTAATGTGTTATAAACAATATAGTTCAATAATTTGTATTTATTTATTTATTTATTTGAAAATAGTTATTTTATTAAACATTTTTAAATGAAATTATGTCAGATAATAATGACCAAGATATTTTCTTTCATATATGTATATATATTTGAAAATATGAAAAGTTACAATATTTTTTACAAATCAATAATTATAAACCTCCATAGTATTCATTTACTATTCCTATACTTGTGTTTCTGAATTTAATAATTATAATAATTTACATTGGCGAAAGGTTAGGAGCCTTAAAATAAATGATAAAAAATTTTGATATAATTTTAAATTAAGAATATTTTTGAAAAGAAGCAATGTACAATAGAAAAATGGTCGCCTTTATTTATCTGGATGCATCGAGTTGAAATCAGCTAATAAATTGGTTTTTATAGCTTTCCACACTATTGCAAACTGTTTCTTAATGTTTTTTCTTCTTTTTTTTTTTTTGTGGTGGTTGGTTCCGCAGAGCTGGAAAGCATCAGAGACATTTTCCATGGTAGCCTGCTTCATTTTGTTGTCATCGACCGGTTTCGGGCGTTCGCCCATCTTCAGGGTGCGTTTTTTCAGACAGTGTGATAACACAGACTTGTACAGAGCAAATTCAGTTTATAACGCATAACTGAAGTAGGAGTGTATAAAACTGAATTTGCTCTGTGCAAGTCTGTGTTATCACACTGTCTGAAAAACGCATTCTGAAGATGGGCGAACGCCCGAAACTGGTCGATGATCACAAAATGAAGCAGGCTATCACGGAAAATGTCTCTGATTTTTTTTTTTAAACATGAAAAAAAAGTTAAAATAAATATTTTGACAACACTTTTTCAAGATAAATATTTGGTTGATGCAAAAAATTACGAATTACTATTTTTCCTTTTTGATTTAAAATAATTTACATGTTTCTTTGTTCATAATAATGGGAACAGAATGACAAAAATCGATTTTTCAAAGAATTTTCTGTGAAACGTAAAATAATCGTCTATAAAGAATTAATTACTTTTTTGTTTCAATTACATTCTCTAATTATTGTTTTTCAAAAGATGAGAAATGTATTTTTTGCTTAAAAAAAAAGAAATTATCCGTCAAAGGATTTCCTTTATTTTGTATGAATGAAAAGGGCAAAAACAATTGAAAACAAAATTCATGTAGATTGAAGATTGTTGTAGGGGTTATTACACTGCCTTTTCCAATGCACAGTCGGCCTCCAAGCAGTGTTCTCTACCTACAGACATCACTGCCCATCACCAGTCAGTGAGTTGTAGAGGTTCCTACGAAGAGAAAATCTAAGGGCAGCATGCTGGATACTAATCCGGAACCTCCGCGTTGCTAGTCCAGCGCGCTACCACTGAGCTAATCCCTTCCTTCTCCCTTGGCTTTCGCTAATTAACTAGGGACGGAGACCCTAGCTTGTGTACTGTTTGTTTTTGTCTGCAATATGTAGAGTGTATGTAGTTTAAGTGTACTGTGCGTTCTGAAGAGAGACCAGAGAAGGAGGAGAGAAGAAGGGGAGAGAAGGAGAATGGAATGGGTCTGTAAGGGTGTTGTGAGGAGATGTAGGTTGTTGCTTGATCAGTGATAAATAACACCTTAAGATTTGGTTTAAGATATATAATTGATATATAGGGTGACCAGAGTTATATGCTCCACCCACTGTTTTTTTAAACGGCGGGAAATTTCGAAAAAATAGAAAACACGTATTTAATCATTTTTAGTCTAGTTTATTTTCAGTGATTGATCCATTTTTTTATACCCCAATATCCCGAGATACAGCATCCAACTTTTTTTTTCAAATGGAACATTATATATTTTTTTGCATATTTTTATAGTACTTGAGCTCCTAAAAAAAAAATAAAAAATTTAAATCGGTTAGGTTTTTGAAAAGTTATGGTAATTTAAAACATGAAAAACAAATTTCAGTTTAATGTCAAAATTACCTTATTTTTTTTTTAAAGAAGCTGTTCAAACTGGGCACCATCAACGGATAGGCAAGCCAAAGCTCTGGACTCCTACGCTCTGTTTGTAGCAGCACTTGTGGCAAAGTCAAGATCTAGGCAGGCTAGAGTTATTCGACGTTCCAGATCTTCGACTGAAGCCAGGGGATTAAGGTTACTGTACACTTTATTTTTTAGATATCACCACAAAAAATAGTCCATTGGGGTTAAGTCCGGAGATAGAGGTGGCCATTAGATCGGACCATGAGTTCCTAACCACTTTCATGGAAATTTCTGTCCAGGTAACGTCGTACAACTCTCGCATTATGTGCCGGGCAATCATCTTGTTGAAAATACATATCTAGCCGACGTTTTAAGAAACATCTTCAAGCAGAACTGGCAAAATGTCTCTTAAAAAAATTAGATACCTTTCACCAGTTAAGTTCTCTCTGTAGAAGTTTGGCCCTATTAGTTGGTCTCCTAAAACTCCACACCAAACGTTTGTAGGAAAAACAACCTGATGGCGTGTGGCGAAGGTAACTTGTGGATTTTCTTCTGCCCATATTCTAAAGTTCCAACGATTAAGAAGGCCATTGTTGGTAAACTTTGATTCATCAGTCCATAAAACTGTGCATTTTTTGTCCATTTTTTGTGGGGATATCTAAAAAATGAAGTGTACAGTAACCTTAATCCCGTGGCTTCAGTCGAAGATCTGGAACGTCGAATAACTCTAGCCTGCCTAGATGTTGACTTTGCCACCTAAGTGCTGCTACAAACAGAGCGTGGGAGTCCAGAGCTTTGGCTTGCCTATCCGTTGATGGTGCCAAGTTGAACAGCTTCTTTAAAAAAAAAAATAAGGTAATTTTGACATTAAACTGAAATTTGTTTTTCATATTTTAAATTATCATAACTTTTGAAAAACCGAACCGATTTAATTTTTTTTTTTTTTTTTTAGAGGCTCAATACTATAAAAATATGCAAAAAAAAATATAATGTTCCATTTGAAAAAAAAAAGTTGGATGCTGTATCTCGGGATATTGGGGTTTAAAAAAATGGATCAATCACTGAAAATAAACTAGACTAAAAATGATTAAGTGTTTTCTATTTTTTCGAAATTTCCCGCCGTTTAAAAAAAAAGTGGGTGGAGCATAAAACTCTGGTCACCCTGTATATGTATATGACTGACTGCCAAGGACTTTACACTAACTGAACTGAACTGAACTGACAGACTGACGTGGCTAAGAAGATATGAACGGAGCGATGTTAAACTGATGTGTAAATCAACAGAATTCTATCTGAATGATGTCTCATTGCCTGCCTATCTCTCCATATATTATTATATCTCCCATATATATATCATATATATATATATATATATTGGCCGAGCCTCTCCTCTCTTTGCGAGAGGGGGTTTCTCTCCGCTAGAGTGGATGAGTGGTGGGGGGTTCACTACCCCTACAGGTCAATAGGGGCGGATTGGGTAGGTAGTTTACAAGTTGGAATGGAAGTAATTTATTGCGTGAATGTTGCATGAATGCGGGTTTTAGGCTAGCTGTGTAGTTATGACCCTCAGTTGTAAGATTAGATGTAGGGTTTATTATTCGCAGAAGGGGGGGGCAAACCCCACGCTATCCAAAGCCTCCCAGGGCCCATATAGAGATGTAGGGTTTTCATACTCCCCAGAAAATATTGAGTACTGAGGGGCGTAAGAGTGTTGTTTGTATGTTGAATGGACGAGCTGAGAGTGGAAAAGGTGCATATAAATTTTAACTGGATTGGATGAATGCAAGATAGGTTGGATAGGGTTAGGTTAGGTTCTTTGTCCCCCAGGAATATCGAGTACTGGGGGGATCTATAGGTTAGGATTAGCTTGGTTAAGTTTCAGATCATCACGCTCTGCGTTAGGGCATCAGTTAGGTTAGGGGCTTCTACACGGGCGGGTATGCGCGAGAGCCCAGGGACCGCCCAGCCAGTGTGCCTTAAAAAAAAAAAAAAAAAAGAAATAAAAAAGTGTATTTTGCACTGTTCTGATGAAGTGCATGGAGTACTGAGTTGTGGTAACCTGTGGTGTCGCTACTCCCCAAATAACTGCATGCAACAGATACCCCTTGCAGGCTAAAATTCATGTAATTAATTAGCCATACATTATAGCCAATATGTTATAAGAATAATATTTATCAGCGAACTATCTTTCTTTCTTTTAAAACTGTTCAGTAAATATGCAAGATTTTCTTGATCAAATACTACAAGTTGAATGACTTAATAACTTGTTCTTTCCCCCATTTTGCAGCGCCATTTTTAAAATCATTAATATGCAATAAAATTTCTTGTCTCTTTCTTATTTTCTGCATAAACCTGTTTTGTTCACACCTTCCTCCTATCTTTTCGTACATCTTAAATTCGTTCAATATTTTGTCATTTTTCAGTTTTTTTACTTCACAATGAAATGAAAGTGTATGTAATTGAATTTTGATCATTATAATAATTAAAATCATAGTTAATTAATTAATACAAAAAAAAAGTTTTGAGCGTATTTCCCATTAAATATAGGTTTCAATTATAGAATTTTAAAAATCTATTTCAAAAATTTACAGTTTTGCATATTTTTTTTCCATTCACTTTCAATTAATATTACAAAAAAAATTATTAATTTAATTTACAATTTTGGATCAGGCTAATTCTGTTGGAAAATGGTTATTTCTGTTTACGTCATACTTTCTGCTAGCACTTACATACATTTGAATAGTGCACAAACAACTCGAAAGTGATAGCCAAAAAGTTGTATACTTAAAAAGTGAAGTACAATTATTTGGCCTTCATATTATTTTTAAAATAATATAACCCAAATGTTAGTATTTATTTTTGATTAGGAAGACTTGGAAACAAATTTCTCTACTAAAATATTCCAATAAAAGCCCTACCTCATCAACATGGCTCCCCTAGTTGGGTGGCGCCGTTTAAAGTGATAGTAATGAGGGGTATCGTTTTGCCCGCAGAGATCATTATGGATCACTCTTCCCCACAATTATAAAACTCAGTTTTTGCCCAATTATTATGGCATTGGTTTTTTTTCCTCTTTATTTTATTATATTTTAGGATATTGGAATAAAAGTGAGTAGAAGGTAAATACATTCAACTGTTTGTATAGTTGAGGTGGATCGTTATACAATTTTAAACTGCTTGCAGTATTAACGAAGCGTTTGGTTCCTATTTTACAGGTTCTTTGAAAGAGACGATAGTGTGGAGCAGATAGATGGAGTCTGCATGGAAAATTAAATTCAGAATGCTCATGTCCAAGGGAGAGCGTTAGCTTTTTAGCTTGAAGCTAGTAGAGTCTCTTAATGATTAGAACAATCTATGAAGAGGTACATCTCGACATTAGCTTCATAAATTTCAAAGCAAAGACAAGAGACTTGAAGACAAGGAAAGAATGGACAAGAAGTCCTGCGATTGATAAGAGCAATTGCGGGCTCTTATTAAAACAAAACAAGTCTGTCAAACAAGAGATGACGAAAATTGGGCAAATAAATATTGGACAAAATTAAAAAAAAAATGGATCCCTGTTTCAGTGTAATATGCTTACCTATATTTTACCGTCTACAAAATTTCATAATTTTTTTCGTTTCCATTGTGAAAGCGTTTGAGAAGAGGACCGGAGAAGTCTATTTTAGAAATATACCATGCAATTGTTGCACTTGGCAGAACATCCAAAATATTTCCTTAAAGCCGAGTAGTTTACATTATCATATTTTTTGTGTGTTCTGAAAAAAAGTATCTCCTACTGCTAGTAATTTCTTGATGCCTAAATAAACACATCACAGCAGAAACTTATTGACAAGAAGATGTATAAATATTTCTCAGAGTGATCAATAATTCACCAGACAACGTTAAGCCCAATTTCATATACATATTTTGATAGATAATTCTCCTGAAAGAATGGGTGTTTGATCCTTGTGGACATCGTTTTTATTTTTAGGACAATTCGACAAACAATGTGAAATCGACTGACTAATCGATCCCGTTGACAGAGCCACTATTTACCACCTAAGACTTAAGCAAGATTTGAGGTCTTAAGAAAACTTAAGAAATTCGATATCAAAGTTATAATAATTATTAATTAAAAAACAAAATATAATAATATCATTACAAATAGCAGATAGTGTATTTCTGATTTTTGATTTTTTAAACTTCATACTGTTTATCGAGATTGTTTTAAAATGGACTATTCCCCTCCGAAACCAGTCAATTAATCTCTTATCACTATACATTTTAAACGATTCGGGCCATGCATTTCTCTCATCTAACAGGTCTTATCAACTGGCAACCACTTTTTTCTTGGCTCTTATTGTAAGGGAAAGACCAGACAACCAATAAGCAACCCAAAAAAACCGTATTCAAAAAATTAATCGTTTCAAAATTTAGAATTCTACAATGCTTAGAGAATCCAGTCGTCTTTATTTCAATTAAAAAAAATATATACTATAGATACTTGTAAAGAAATTTTAAAAATTGATTGTTAAAAACAGTAATTATTTTGCATCAAGCCAGAATATGTATAGAACAGTCAATTGCTGAGTTGACAATGTAAAACTCACTTCATACATCATATTAAAAGCATTCTAAATAAAAATAAATACTGAACTTTGATGAAAATACATGATGTAAAGATTATATTAGGATTAATTAGTGACCAACTTGAATGAAGTAAAAATTCAATTTTATGATCATTAATTTATTAGCCAAGAGCCTATCAATTAATAAATGCTTCCATATTCAGGAATTACACATTTGTCCATCATTTTAAAAAAACCAATGCATTCAATTGTTATATTTAAATTAGGTTATCGTATCGAAATAGATTTAGGAACGCCAAATTAAGCAGATAAAACATACAGTACATTTAATACAAAGTCAGATATCATGACAAAAACTTTTCAAAAATTAACATTGATAAAATTTCAGGCATTGATATAGCCTAATATTTTGTTCGCAGACTCCTAGAATAAGGTCTAATATATAGTTTAATTATCAATATTCTTTAGTATCCAAACTAACAGATAATAGAGGTTTTTTGAAAAATGTATTACTTGTTTTTCTATTATTATTTTTTTTATTTCTTCCCAATTAAAACTATTAATTCTTTTAAATTTATATACTATAGATTAAATTTATTATATTATTATTTATTACAAAAAAAAAAAGTTCACCCGTTTAATAAAGAGTTTCATATATATTTTATATATTAAAAAAAAAAAAACCATTAACACTATAGAACGGCATCATTTATATATATTTTTTTTTTGAATACAAATCTATTTTATTTATTTAAATTTATACAATATTAACAATTATTGTAATAAAATTGATAAAGGAGTACGCATTATTATTATTATTATTATTATTTTTGAATAATGTCGCCTAGGAATTTTTCTCATATTAAAGACTAGAAATTCAATAATTTTTTTCCACCTTGACTTTATTAACTTTTTCAAAAAATTTCTTTCAATTTTGGTCCACTCTTTTATCATTTACAAACATTTTTTTTTTTTTAAATAAACCAATACTTAATATATGTATGAATGTACTTTTTTTTTTGCACAATATATCTGTGACAAAATGTTGTAAACATGGGAAGTCATAGTCTAGACTTTAGTGCCAATGGCAATTGTATATTAACAGCAATTCAAATGATCAATGTTAACAAATTTTCTCTAAGAATTTTCTGGATTGCCAGGCGAATAGTGAAAAATTTTCCAGAGCCATCACTTTAAAATACTCACTATATTCCATGTTTATTTATTATTCAATTACAACGATTTCATTTTCACCAAAATAAATTCTGTCATAGATGTATGTAAATTAAAAATGATTTCAACAATAAAAAAAAAATGCCTATATAATCACAATTAATAATCCTAATTATTTTATTAATTAATTATATTTAAAAATAATTATTTAACTAATTTTGTTTATTCCATGAAATATTGTTTGAAGTTTATTTGCCAATATAAGTGTTGGTGATGAAAGTTCTAATTTTTGTTGTTGTTGGTAGCATTGATTTATTCTTATAATTAAAGTGGGTGTACCTTTTGGGGGACAAGTTTACCAATTATATCCAATAAGCCGATGAATAGGAAATAATAGCGTTTAAATGTTGAGCATATGGACCATTTGTTCAGGAAGTTAATAGATACCCAGATGGGAATTAAAAAGAAAAAGTAATACATACTATTTAATGCTCTGCCACTCCGCTAAAAAACAGATGACTTATACCTTATATATCAGCAAGGAGGTCAAATACCTTGCTGTCAACTGCATGTACAATTGAAGCAGATATTGAGCATAAAATAAATAATGAATAGAAAGATAATAAATTCAATGAACACGACTCTCTGTAGCAAGGAAATAGAAATGAGGTCAAAGGAAAATATTTACCATTTATTCGTGGAAATCCATATACGTAGTAGAATGTGGATGCAATCCAAAAGTGTCGGAAATACGAGGGTCATTCAATAAGTAACGAGACAAATCGCTGTAGCTCAGAAAAGGTTTGTTTAATCAATACAATAGATTCAGTGGGTCAAGTTGGCATCCTTGTACGTAGTTTCTCATCAGCTGTTCGAGAGTATTTAGAATAAGCATAACCTCAAATGTATGCAATTAACAATGGCGAGTCCGCTCGAGCATTGCACCTCGGAAGAACAATGCTCAGTGATTAGATTTTTAGTCACAGAAGTATTAAAGGTAGTGAAATCCACGAAAGAATGTTGAAAGTGTACGGGTATAATTGTATATTAACAGCAGCATTCGAATGTTTACAAATGGGTAGAACAGTTTAAAAGTGGCAGTGTAAGTGTCTGTGACGGATTACTGTTGAACTGACAGCTGAAGAGGTGCACGCGAGTGTTTGGAACTGTCCATAACATTATTCAGAATAAGCTGCAATACAAGAAAACTTGTGCGAAATGGGTTCCAAGACAACTTACGGACGCCCACAAAGAAACCAGGTTTCAAATCACTCAACAGTTGAAAAGAACCATCCTTTCACATCCCCCCTAAAGCTCCGACCTCGCCCCATCGGACTTCTACTTGTTTTTAGACACCTTAAAGAGGCTCTACGTGGGAAACATTTTCAATCCAATGGAGATGTTAAAAATCAGGTGCAAAAACGGCTTCGAGATCAACCCAAAGAATTTTATGCCAGAGGCATACAGAAATTAGAAGAACGATAGGACAAGTGTATAAATGTTGCTGGGGACTATGTTGAAAAGTAGTCAATGTTTTGTATTGATTAAATAAATCGTTTTTGAGCTACAGCGATTTGTCTCGTTATTTATTGAATGGCCCTCGTAGCTTGCTTATCCTGGAAGTAGAAGGCGTGGTGTATTTAGGGTCAAACGTATCCATAACTCTGGATATTACACTGATATGCATCGCTAACTGCGTATGGATGAAGATTGCTGGCCCAATAAATACACAACTTTACGCCAACAGACAGGAAGAAAAGATATAGCCCTAGGAAGCAACCCTAGGATGGAGGAACAGAGAAAAGAGAATTAAGGAAGGATTACAGGGTGGATAGAGGGCACTGGCTGTTAGGAATCGGTGATATGTCCTCTTAAGCTGTAAAAACTCTTTATAAAAAAATACATATCTTCTTAAGATATCTGAAAAATATTTTTAGGACAACCAACAAATAAAGAGAAAGAAAGTATTGGATTTTATAAGATGGAACTATGTAGAGTTCTTAGTACATAGAAGATCCTACTTATATCTCTTAATTATGATATAAACTTTATAAAGGATCCCATACACTAATGGTGTCAGGTTTTATGTCTTTAATGTTGTGAATAGCGAGGCTAATGAGTCATATTTCAAATTAAGTGGTTTTTGACTAATCACTAAGTAAAATCTTCAAGAAAATGTAAGCCATTTTCAGAGATGACTATTTTTATGCAGCACATATTGTACGCTGGGAATCGCAAACAGACAGACATAAATTGAGTGTCACATCGAAATACAATTAAAAAAAACAAAATCGCCGCTCAGTTCCAATTGATTGCTAAAAATAGCACTGCACGTTACGAGTGGTAGAATTAAAAATTGTATTTGCTACGTTTCAGGGCGTTTTATAGTGATTATGTAAGCAAGTAGCAGCGCTAACAATTTTTTTTCGTCAATTTGATGTGGTTAGTACATGCTCTGTTGATAAAGGAGAGGAAATTAAGTAGTAACCATGGCTCCCAATTTGTGTTAATGATAAAACTGTGCTAATTTTATAAAACCAGAAAATTAAGTACATTTTTTTACTTTCTCTTACCGGCGTTCGTATTAAATTTTCAAAACAAAATTATCTTTTGATATCTCTTGTGTAGGTAAAAATAGTATTTTGCTGAAATGATGCGAGTGTAATAAACGAAAAATACCTTAAAAACGAAAAATCCAGCAAATACAAACTTGATATTCCGTTAATAAGAGAAAATAAAACACTTTCATTCATAGTATGTAATCGGCAACGCTTATTAACCAAACTGGACTTTGACGGAACAATCCAAGAAGCACCAGGGCCTAGTAGCAGCCGGCGATTTTGATGGAAGTCTTGTAGACAGTATGCCCTTTTTCCTGGCTTTCATAGCCAGTTGAAAACTCCACACTTTTACTAACTACATGTTGGAAGAACATCATTAGTGACCTCATTGTGAAACAAACCCTGAAACAACACCAAAGGGGGGTTTACGCTAACTATTAGACTACGCGAGAGAGCCAGCGACCCTAAGTGCTGCATAAAAGCGATTTCCATTTATTTGTTAACATTTGTTTGGCATTAATTTAGGTTTTTGATTTAATATTTCATCAAATTGTTGTGCTTTGATTAATTCTTAAATCAACAGCATTTGATGCTGTGAAAACGTTTTGTAGTTTTATCGAACTTTTAATAATCAGTTTTATTTATTTTTTTTTTATTTTTTTTTTTAATAATTGAAGCACTTTATTTATTTCTTTTATAAGGAATTATTAAAAATAAATTGCACTCTAATAAAGTAATAAATTTCTATACAACTAATAAATTCTTATTTCTATTTATGAAACAGAAAATTAACATATATATATATATTGTTGTTGCTTGTTATAAAACAATGGAACAAAAATTAACATTCCTAGGCGACTAAGTATAAATCGTCATTTTTGACCAATTTTGAGTAAACTTAATTATGGAATAGAGGAGGACTGACTATGCAGTTCACAGTTGTGATTCCCTACTATCTTCACTGGTTGTTGACATACCAAGATGTAAATGATCTTGATGTACCGTAGTTGGTGAATTACTAGTCGATGAATTACCTAAACCTTGTAGACAAGCTGTACTTCCCCCGCTTGCACTTCCACCACCACCACCACTACTAGATTGACCATCTTGTATCACACTATTTGTTACCGTACCTGGTAATAAACCCTCTTTCATTCTTTTCTTTTGTTTCATTCTTCGATTTTGAAACCATATTTTTACTTGTGTTTCATTTAATTGTAAAGCTGATGCTATTTCTATACGTCTGGCTCTTGTCAGGTACTTATTAAAATGAAATTCTTTTTCCAATTCGGTTAATTGTTTATTTGTAAAATTTGTTCTTCCAGTATTGTTTAATAAAGCACCTGGACTACCAGCGCCCATGGCTGAAGGTAAGACAAGACCGCTGCCATTGTTTGAACCAAATCCCATTCCAGTATATTCCAAAGTTGGGTTTGGTTTGCCAGCTGAAACAAAAAAAAAAGGAAAATCTTTGTTATTTTAATGCAATTAATTGAAATAAATCAAGCATATAAACAAATCATCTTTACATTATGATTAATTTAATTCTGATAAATAAAATGATAGTAAAAGAAAAAGGACATATATAGGGTAACTATGGTAGCTGACTGTGTGGATGTATTACCGGCATAAACAACAGAGCACGAGATATACAAGACGACTATAGATGTCAATCAAATTACAATTTCAAAACACTTTGAACTATATGAATAATTAAACTATTGATTAATCCACAATAAAACGATAGAACTACATCCTCTTTCAATAATAAAAGTAAACTGATCCCAATCTCATAAAGACTTCTTCCAATACAAAATATAAAGCCTCCATTTCCCATATATTCTGCTAACAAACTATCTCTTAGGAGGTCTATTTTCTGATCTGGAGAAATTTTAAATGGAAAAAGTTCTGTGCCCTTAAAAATTTCCTTATTTAAACTACCTATAATTAAATTCCCTATCTTAGCTTTAAAAATCTGTCTCATTATAGTGCCCAAAAATTGATTAGTAAGTCAAAAAAATTATTCCTTAAAAAAAGATGAACAATCATATCATGTTGAAGATTTAGACGCCAATAATTAATCTATAGATATAAAAATTCAGCATGCGTTTGTTTGTGGCCGCAAAACTCGAAAAGTAGTCGATGGATTGACTTGAAATTTTTACACAACGTTGCATTTCTATATAAGAGTGTTTATATATGCTTTTTACTCTGAAGTTCCCACGGAAACGGGAACTTCTCCGAGCGTTTCGCAAGATTGGCAGAAATAGACAGACTCAGACGCGTTGCGATGCTGTAGCTCACTCTCTGAAACTCTTTCTCAACCACTTACAAGTACCTCTAGTCCGAAATTCCCACGGAAACGGGAAATTCCGTGCTAAAATCCGTTCAAACGGCCATATGCATTAGAATTGCTTCTTCAGGTAGTGCTGCTGCTACGTTGATGGAAGGAGTTAGAACAGCGCATTCAGCTCTTAAACTATCATGACTTAAACGTGCACATCACAGAAAACCCAACATGTAACATTTCTAAAACATCAGAAATGGGAAAGGTTCTTCAGGCATGCAAAATCATTGTATGGAATGAGTGTACAATGGCTTTTAAGAAGTCATTGGAAGCATTAGACCATACATTGAAAAATTTGCGAAATAATCAGGTTCCATTTGGTGGAGCATTGGTGTTACTATCCGGTGACTTCGGGCAAACGCTTCCAGTGATACCTCGCTCAACACCAGCTGATGAATGAATGACTGCTTGAAATATTTCAACTCTTTGGAGAACAGTAAAAAAAATTTATTTAACAACGAATATGAGAGTTCATCTTCAAAGCGATCCAACAGCTGCCATATTTTCAAGATAATTACTCGAACTCGGTAACGGCACTGCACCTACAAATCCGGAAACGGGAAAAATCACCTTCCCATCTAATTTCTGCAACAATGTACATTCAAAAGAAGAATTAGTAGAAAGCATCGAAACAAATTATCAAAAATCACGCATGGTTAAGCCTAAAAAATTAGACTAACCCACAGCGAAGCGTGGTCGGGTTAGCTAGTACATAATAGTAATGGCTCATGATTAAATTCTGTAAGTAAAGAATCCCACGTACTTCCGCAATGTAATGTAATGTAATATTATATAGTTCGTACTCAATAATATAGGAAAGCTTGA